>JAJGRW010004224.1:0-22590 GCA_025461045.1 Carex parvula | reverse complement strand
CTATTTTGGAAAAATTTTACTATTTTTTATGATTTATGAAAGATGACACAAAATCGGTTTAATTTAGTGTAATTTTGCGTAGTTTAGCTTAATTTAGCGTATTTCATTGTAATTAGTGAAATTTCCGTAGTTTAGCATAATTTACCGTAATTTAGTGTAATTTACCGTAATTTAACATAATTTCAAGTAATTTAGCGTATTTTAATATAAATATGCTAATAATACATTAAAAGAAGTAATCTAACAAATAGTAAAAAAAAATTCTAATTTTTATTGTTAGATTTCAGCATCTTGCTCTTCATAATCTCTAAAAAAAAAAATTTGAGGATCGGCCATTTAATGGCCGGTTTGGAAAAAAATAGGAGCCGGCCATTAAATGGCCGGTTTGGACATTTTTAACAAAATCCAGCTCAGCTGGATATATTTATTAATTCCTATTTAGTGTTGGATATTAATAAAAATGTGGTATTCCACTATTCCTAGATCGGAAAAGGTCCTTTTAAAAAAAAAAATTCGGATATTTTAAGATATAGGAATATAGGATCTTCAAAACATCTTTATGATTTTTTTCGGAAATAAATCTGTTGTTATTCCAATTGAATAACAGGAACCTGTTATTCCAATTGGATTCTTCATTAAAATTTGCACATGAAAAGCTTTTTTATTGAGATTCGCTCATAAAAAAATTAAATAGTTAGAATCAGAAAAATAATGGAATAACAGCAGATTTATTTCCGATTTCTTCAACACTTCTAAAAATATTTTAAGATATTTAGTCTCAATACTGCAGTATTGAACACTTTTGGTATTTGACTCATATAACATAATTTTTTATATTTTTAATTTATACTTAGTTCCACTGCTTCAACACTTTTAATATTTGAATCATAAAATTATATATATAGAGAGAGAGAGAGGAGGGATCTAGTTACCACAATTTTGAGTTACAACAAAGTAACACAACTATTTTTTACATTTTCAAATTCCAAATCATCGATCCAAACCATTCAACATGATCTCTACAATAAAATGTGCTTCCAAATCTAATTTTACAGTTTTTTGAATTTTTTACTATTTATTAAGATGGGTACAACATTCAATGGTCTGAATTTGACTAGTTTTTGTAAAATACTTAATAAATAGTAAACAAATTCAAAATAAATGTAAAATTTGATCTGGAAACACATTTTATTGTGGAGATTATGTTGAACGGTTTGGATTGACGATTTGGAATTTGAAAATGTAAAAAATAGTTGTGGTAACTTTGTTATAACTCAAAATTGTGGTAACTAGATCTCTCCTCATATATATATAGGGGTTGGCTTAATATCAAAATGTTTGTTCCGGGGCTATGATGCAACCAATTGGTTTTTAGATTTTCAAAGTACAAACGGCCGATCCAAACCATTAGATATGATATCTATATTAAAATGTACTTGGATATCAAATTTTATATTTTTTGAAATTTTTACTATTTATTAAGCCAGTTTTAAAATCGCTGATTTTAATAAACAGTGAAAAAATTCTAGATCATTAAAAAAAAAAAATTTAAAACTGACTTAATAAGTAGTGAAAAAATTATAAAACAATGTAACATTTGATCTCCAAACACATTTTAATATAGATTAAATGTTGAACAGTTTGGATCGACTGTTTGGACTTTGAAAATCAGAAAACTAATTGGTTGCACCACAACCCCGAAACAAACGTTTTGATCTTAGCCAACTCTCTCTCTCTTCCTCTCTCTCTCTCTCTATATATATATATATAATTGTAATATGTAATTACAAATGGATGTCAGCATAAATATAGTATTTGATTAGTTTTAGTTTGAAGTGCCTTAATTTAATTTAATTTATCAAACAATATGCATCTCATGGCAATTGTTTTTTTGAAAGTTAGTGGCTTTAAATGCACACTAACAATTTCATTGATAAAAAACGGACTTACAATGGGTCAAATGATCCTCTTTTCTAGATCTAAACTCATTTATTCTCATAAAATCACGTAAACTACTCTAATAAACTAATCATACTTATTTACTCTAAAAAACACCCTATTATCTCTTTCTTCATCTCTATTCACGACTGGATCCGCTTTCATCTATCACGCGCTCCGACGGCCGGATTGCTCACTGCCGCGCTCCGATCAAGATGGAGATTAAGACTCTACACTTCGAGCTCCGACGATACCGTGCTTTCGGCTCCAATCGGCTCCGATCGGATCCGTTCAACTCAACTCCTTCCCCCCTTCCTTATTCTCTTCTCCGCTTAAGGAGATAGAGACGAGAGAGAGAAGGACATCGCTATGCCGAAAAAGAAAACTAAAGGAATTGGAAGGAGTGGAATGGAGAGATGGGGAGGAGGAAGAAAGGAGCGGCGACGGCTAGGATTTCTCTTCATAGCAATTGCTGCTTAAATTTTTATTGATAAGAAATTAAATAAAAACCGGTACAAGAAAGTTTTAAAAATGAGAAGACAATTGTCTTTATATGACGTCTACCTTGAACACTATAGAAGAGAGAAGTCTGCTGCGGTTTTTTTTTTAAGAAAAAGAAAAAGAAAAATAACTCCTATTCTGCATAGAAGATGGAGTCCAGATTCTATGGAGTCCAGAGAAAAAAAATTAGAAATATATATTGGTCAACACTATAGAATTGGACACCGAAGGAGAAAAAAAATATATTTTTTTTTTTGAAGACGCTAATGAACCATATATTTTTATAAAGACGCTATAAGTGTCCCGGCACATACTCCTGTTTCTGTACTGTCTCTACATATAACTTCCATAACTAATATGGGAGGACCGTCCCTGTACAATTGTTTTATATAATCTGCATCATTCCCACACAATTTTTAAAATATTAATACCTATAAACGAAATATTTATACCTATGCATGAAAGTATTTATACCTATACAAGAAAATATTTTAACGTAAATAATTGTCTCCACTACTACAAAAATAGTCATTGTACACTGCACATTGTATACGGATTTGGCAATTTTATTAAAAACAGTGTACCAAATATGATTTTTTACTTGCCCAAAAGATCTGCACGATTTCTACACGGCTAATTAGTTAATAATCAGTGTAGAATTATTAGAGAGAGCTACACGGTTTATTAGAAACCACAAATCCGTGTGTAAAGAGGTCCGTGTGCAAATAATTGAGAGAGCTACACGGATTGTTGTTAAATATTCGTGTAGGAATATATACACAGATTTTTGATAATATATCCGTGTATAAATAGTAGAAATGTACACGGATTAATAAGTAAATAGCCGTGTATGGTTAGTTGGAGAGCTACACGGATTAATAAGTAAATATCCGTGTATAAAAGTGTAGGGCTTTAATGTCTTCTCCTTCCAGTGCCGTTTTGATCAAGTCTTTTATATATGCACCTCTGTACATCTCTCTGAACTGAGCTTTTTCCTATCAGATTTCTGCGAATTGAGGCCAACAGCTGAGATCTGAGATCTTTGAAGTTTGTATTTTCTCCTCTCCATCTTTCTAAGGTTAGTAATATGTATTTAAATCATTTTCTTCCTCTAATTTTCTGTTATTTATGCTTATTTAGGTCATTTCATGCATGCTTGATTTCTTAATTTTAGATGTAATTAATTAGTGTATTGTGGTCCAATAACCGACCTATAGATGATTTTAGGTCCATGCCCGTTCAAATTAATCCAATAGGGATTAATTTTGGATAGTCCCCGTTTTGGGACTGCTATTTGAATATTATGTCTCATTTAGGATGTGAACACATATTAGCGGGATTTAATTAGTATTTGAGAAAAGTTCGACAGTATTTTCCCTTATTGCTCCTACGAGTATGTGGTTCGTACGCATACTTGGGGAGTTAAGGGGACATGCTGCCGAATTTTTCTCAAATACTAATTAAATCTCGCTAATATGTGTTCACATATGAGACATAATATTCAAAGAGTGGGTTAGGATTGTAAACCGGCCCTTTGTAAGCCCAAAATTTTGTTACAATGGAGAATGTTGACCATGCATGATTAATTGATCAAATCATTTTTTTAATTTAATTTACAGATGGATCGAAGTTGGATGTATGAAATGCGACGTGACAGTGAAGAATATTTGGTTCGTGTTGATGAGTTTATAAAATTTACTGAGAGTTATAGAGTGAAGAAAAAAGAAGAAGACATTTTGTGTCCTTGTAAAGATTGTAAAAATTTATTAAGATTTTTGGACATCGAAGAAATTAGAGCTCATTTGATTTGTCGGGGATTTAAGAAGAGATATACATGTTGGTTCATGCATGGTGAGAAATTTGGGAAAAGTAGTAGTGCCAATAAAGATTGTAATCGTGAATTGAATGATGAGAATGTTGGAATTTCTGATAATTTTGAACTTTATTGGAACGAGGATTATGAGAGTGTCGAAGATTCTGATAACGTCGAACCCGGAAACGACGATGATGAGATGGAGATGAATTTTGATGAAAATGTAGAACACGAGTTTACTGAAAATTTGGAGGAAATGTTACGTGATGTGGAAGATGAAATTAGTGATAAAAATTATGATAAATTTCAAAATTTGTCTATGAATCCAAGAAGCCGTTGTATTCCGGGTGTACCAAATTTACAAAACTGTCAGCTGTGTTGAAATTATTAAACTTAAAAGCAGACAATGGTTGGAGCGATAAGAGTTTCACGTCCTTATTACAGCTTTTACGAGAAATGCTCCCAGATAACAACGAGTTACCCGGTACAATATATCAGGCAAAGAAGTTGATATGTCCAATGGGATTGAAGATCGAAAGAATACATGCATGTCCGAATGACTGTGTATTGTATCGTAACGAGTACGAGGCCATGCATGTCTGTCCTAAATGCGGTGTTTCACGGTATAAACGTAAGGACCAGGACACTGATGATTGTAACGAGGACACAAATGGCCGGCCTCCGGCTAAGGTGTTGTGGTATTTGCCGATAATACTGAGATTCAAACGGTTGTTTGCGAATCCCAAAGATGCAAAATTATTGCGCTAGCACGAAGAAGAGCGCAAAAATGACGGTAAACTAAGGTACCCGGCTGATTCTCCTCAATGGAGAAACATTGACAGATATTTCAAAGAATTTGGTTCTGAAATGAGGAACCTTAGGATTGTGGTGAGCTCAGATGGAATGAGTCCGTTTGGAAGCATGAGCAGTCGGCACAGTACTTGGCCAGTTCTTTTATGCATCTACAATCTTCCTCCTTGGTTGTGCATGAAACGCAGATATATAATGATGTCATTACTAATCCAAGGACCCAGACAACCCGGAAATGACATAGATGTATATCTCGCACCATTAATCGAGGACCTCCAAAAATTGTGGCGTGATGGCGTCCCGGTCTAGGATGCGTACTGCAAAGAGGTCTTTCAATTGCGGGCCATGGTGTTTTGCACTGTAAATGATTTCTCCGCGTACGGGAATTTGTCGAGTTACACTTGCAAAGGAGCAAAAGCGTGCCCGATCTGTGAAGATGACACGAAGGTGCTGAGGTTGAAAAATTATCAAAAGAAAGTATTCATGGGGCATCGTAGGTTTCTTCCTATTAATCACTCATATCGTAAGAAGAAGATGGCATTCAATGGGAAAATTGAGCTTGGAGTGGCTCGTCATCCATTAGACGGGGAGAGTGTCTTCAAACGGGTAAAAAACATTGATGTTGTTTTTGAAAAATGCGCCAAAGCACCACCGAAGAATATTTGGAAAAAGAGGTCCATATTTTGGGAGCTACCGTACTGGAAATATTTAGAAGTGAGGCATTGCCTAGATGTCATGCATGTTGAAAAAAATGTCTGCGACAGTTTAATTGGTTTATTATTGAACATTCAGGGGAAGACTAAAGATGGTATTAAAGTGAGAAAAGACATGGTAGAGATGGGAATACGACACGAGCTCGCACCGCAGGAGAAAGAGAAGCGCACATACCTACCCCCCGCACTGTGCACAATGTCAAAGAAAGAGAAAACAAGCTTCTGTGAATGCATCAATGGTATAAAAGTCCCATCAGGGTATTCTTTGAATATTAAGAAGCTGGTGTCGATGAAGGACCTGAAGTTGCTTGGTATGAAATTCCATGACTGTCATGTTTTAATGACACATATAATTCCCGTTGCAATTTGGAGAATTTTACCAAAGCACGTATGTCAAATCATTACGAAGCTTTGTTCTTTCTTAAATGCAATAAATTCCAAAGTATAGACCCTCTAAAATTGGACTCTTTGCAAAAGGAGGTCGTCATTACTCTTTGCCAACTTGAGATGTATTTTCCGCCATCTTTTTTTGATGTTATGGTTCACCTTGTTGTTCATCTTGTGAGAGAAATTAAGATTTGTGGTCCCGTGTTCCTTCAGTATATGTATCCATTCGAGAGATACATGGGCATCTTGAAAAAATACGTAAGGAACCGACATCGACCCGAAGGTAGCATTATAGAAGGATATTCCACGGAGGAGGTGATTGATTTTTGCACCAACTACTTGACCGGTGTGGATCCTATTGGCGTTCCAAAATCTCGATACGAGGGAAGGCTCCAAGGAGTCGGGACAATTGGGTTGAGAGCTGTAGTTGCTGATCTAAATGAACTACAAAAGGCACATTTTATTGTACTACAGCACATGACAGATGTTGCTCCCTATATAGATGAGCACATGACAATTCTTCAACAACAAAACTACACGAGAAGTCAGAAGTGGTTTACTAACGAGCATAATCGTTCTTTTATAGGATGGCTGAAAGAAAGAGTGAAGTCACACCCCGTACCTGAAATTGTTAAACTGCTTGGCGAAGGACCCCAAATTGTTGTTAGAACATTCCAAGGATACGAGATTAATGGATATACATTTTACACTAAATTCCAGAGTGATAAGAGCACGATGCAAAATAGTGGGGTGACGTTGGTGGCGACCTCTCAAGAATTCAGTAGATCCGGAGATGGCCGGGCTGTAATAGCATCAAAGTCATATTATAGCGTTATTGAAGAAATTTGGGAGCTCATTTACAGTCCTCACCTGAGCATTCCCGTGTTTCGGTGTCAATGGGTCGAAGACCGAGGTGTTAAAGTTGATAACGACGGGTTCACACTCGTTGATTTTAACAGGGTTGGGCATGTTGATGATCCGTTTACACTCGTTGATAGGTTGAGCGTCGTCCTATCAGGAAAAAGAAGGATTGTCGGGGTAGAAAATGTGTCGATGAAGAAGAGTACGACCAGTTCGACGAAGTACCTCCATTTTGTACCGATGTGCAAACTGAGGTAGCAACACTTGAAGGGGTAGACGAAGCTGACTACATGCGGTCCGACCACAATGAAGGATTATGGGCCGAGGGTACTGTTCAAATAGTAGAAAAAAAAAGAAAAAGGAAAAAAAGGTTTATGTATAATATTTATTTTGTTTAAAACCGTGTAGCTTTTAATATTACAACTTTAGCTTATAATACATCAAATAAAAAAGAAAAAAAAGAGAGAAAAAAAAAGACAATGTATAATATTTATTTTGTTTAAAACCGTGTAGCTTATAATATTTCATTTAAATATTTAAGTATTAAAAATTTAAATAAAAAATTTTTGTAAGAAAAATATCAAATATTAGGTTCCTCTAGTTCAAGACGGATATCAAATTTTTTTAGAGGTAATAGTATTAGTTTTCAAATTTTTCAAAATATTAGTTCAAATATTAGTATTAGTTTTCAAAATATTAGTTAAAACATTTAATAATAAAAATAAAATATCAAATATCAGTATTAGATTTTAATATTTATTTCAAATATCGGTAAAAGTTTTTAAATATTAGATGCAATATACAATTTAAGTTAATTTATTATTACTTTAGATATATAAAAAAGCCAATTTAATTTTTTTGAACTTTTCGTACACGGACTATTAGCTAATAATATGTGTCTAAACAGTCATCGTACACGGATTGTTACATACAACCGTGTAGAAATTGATGTCCCTCTATTTTTTCCATATTCCGACCCTACTTTGTGTTAAAACCTGTGCCTAAAACTCTTAAGTCGTGTTTATTTCATTGAATATCTATAGGATGTGGTACTGCTGCGCTTCTATTTCTTATTTTGCAGGAAACGGACGAAACAGAGGAAGAATATGGATTCTGAAGGTTTATATACGGTCCGTGTACCTTCTTATGCGGACGTACAAACATCTGCCCGACCACAGACACGACCAGGACACAACCTGCATATGATGCTGAAATTTCAGCACCTGAACTTAAAACAGTCATATCTTTTGACTCGTAACTCCGTTTTGAGTGTATGACCACTTTTCGGAAAGCTTGCGAGAAGATCTACAATTTGAGCCAGAGACACAGGTACACGGTCCGTGCACTCTTGCATACGGACCGTGCATGACATTTCCGGAAACAGAATCCAAAGTTGGAAATTGGTGCCAGCTGGGGAAGGTCGCGAATTGAGGGCATTAAAGCGCCTCTCTGGCCAGAGGAGAGCTCATTCTGGATCTGAGGAGAGACATCTAGGGTTTGGGGCTTGCGGCTAAGCTTGGAGACGAAGGAAAGAGGCGAAAATCGAGAGATTTGCGACGGATCTTCTTTGTTCTTCGGATTTTGCCATGAGCTCTATCTTTATCATCTCTTTTATTTGCTTTAGAACTATGTTTGAGTAGAATTTTTAGTTTCTAGGGTTAAGATGTAGTTGAATGCTTTGTTTTACTTGCTAGCTATTGGAATTTGTATTGGATTTTGTGCTTGTTTGTTGTGTAGTATTTTATTGCTTAGATTGAACTTGTTTGAATTGATTAGTTTATCGTTAGATGCATGACCACATCTAGATGGTATTTCAAGGCTTTGACATTCATTCGACCAAACTAAGTATTTGAGATAGGTTTGTGAACCGAGAGGTGAAACCAAACGGTAGCCGAAAGGCGAAGTTTTCCTCGTATCGAGAGATCGAGGTTATCTTTAGTAAACCAACAAATAACTTAGGATAATTAAACCAATAAACGAGAGTTGAAGTTTAAGAACCCTAAGAAGGTATAAATTGAGTTTCGTACCAAGCAATTAAGCCAATAAACGAGAGTTGAGGAGTATTGACTTAGGTACGGCCAAAATAACCTTGCACAGGAAATCAATACAGAAACTAATAGCTGCTGTATCAACTTGAGGGCCACACGGACTGTGTATGAAAGTACACGGCCCGTGCATATTACACATGGCCCGTGCATGAGAGTGCACGGACCGGGCACTTGAGGCAAAGCTGAGACGAAATCTGAAACCCTAGGAACCCCTTTTTATTAATTACAAAACCACTTTACTGTTTTAACTCTTTTCATTGAACTGTTTAGGAATTTAAACAACCAAAAACAACCTTTGCAGACTTCTAGAGTTTTCATATAATCTAAGTAGAGTCCAATCTATTTTCATCCGTCCTGTGGATCGATACCTGATTATACTGCTCGATAGGATTGTACATTTGCAATCCGACTCGAAAGGTGTACCCAAGGTTAAAAGGTACAGCTTGCTGTACTGAAACTTTGTGCATACGCTTTTGTGTGAACAGAAATTGAAGAGAGCTACACGGACATTTAGTTAAAAGTCCGTGTAGAAAAAGATATGCACACGGACTTTTAACAAAATGTCCGTGTAGAAAGATATTTGCACACGGTCTTTTAGTTAAAAGTCCGTGTATAATGAGGAAAACATTATTATTTCAAAAGCCTTCCCTGCCAAATTTTTCATAAGTTCGAAAAACCTCCAAAAACCGGTTGAGTTCCAAAAACCTCCAAAAGCCTCCGAGCGCTTCACCGCCTCGCCCGCCTCACCGCCTCGGAAAATTAGGGTTTCGCTCTCCTGCCTAAGCCTCCCTGGTTAGCGTCTCTCTCTCTCGTTATTTTGCAATAGGGATTTTCTGTGCATTGGGAGAAACTTAAAAAACAAAACAAACAAAATAGGGGTTTTCTGCCTAAGCCCGGATGCACTAGTTTTATTTATTTTGAAAAGAGTAAATTTTAAGAGGTAACTAAAAAACTTGTGTTATATATATTTGGCATATTTGTTCATTTTAGCAAGAGGTCATTTTAGCATATTTGTTCATTAAAAAACTTTGTTCATCTTGTGTTATATATATTTGGCAATTAGAATAAATGTGTTATATACAATGTTTTAAATAGCGTTTATAGCGTCATAGCGGGAAGGCTACAAAAAAAGCTATAGCGAATAGCGTAGCTATAGCGGAAGCTATTCCAAATAGCGTTTTTTTTTTACAAAAATTATATTATATATTTGTAATATATATTAACATTATCTAAAGTTTCATAGAACAATAAATAACACCAAATTAATTAAGAAATTATAATATTCATATTGAACTAGTACAAAAGTCCATGGTTCAAAATATCCATAATAATATCATAAACTATCGATCTTTTTCTATACAAAATATCTTAAGCATCATGATTCATTCTATTTTTTTTTCTATACAAAATAAATTTTATGGATCTTTATTTAAGCCCATATAAATTGTCTAAAAAAGCCCAATATGCATAGCGCGCAAATAGCGCGCTACACGCTATGCGCTATAGCGGACCGTTATTACCGCTATAGCGGCCGTAGCGCAATTAGCGTATTTTCATGCCATAGCTTAGCGTTTAGGATCCAAAAATGCTATAGCGGTGCTATAGCGCCACTATAGCGCGCTATTTAGAACACTGGTTATATATATTTGGCAATTAAAAAACTTTGCATTAGAATAAATTAAAAAACTTTGCAATTAAATGTGTTATATATAATTGGCAATTAAAAAATGTGTTGTATATATTCTTAGAATAAATGTGTTATATATATTTGGCAATTAAAAAACTTTGCAATTAAATGTGTTATATATATTTGGCAATTAAAAAATGTGTTATATATATTCTTAGAATAAATGTGTTATATATATTTGGCAATTAAAAAACTTTGCATTAGAATAAATTAAAAAACTTTGCATTAGAATATATATTTGGCTCTTTGTTCATCTTGTGTTATATATATTTGGCAATTAAAAAACTTTGCATTTAAACCTTTGCATTAGAATAGTTGTGGTCAAAACTTTGCATTTAAACCTCATGGATTTAGAGGTAATTTTAAGATTCAAATGAAAAAACAGATTTTACCATTTGAAAAACTGAACTTTGAAAAATCATAGAAAATGGAAATAAAATCAGAAAAATGCGAAGTTTAAGTCTAAATTGGTTGTCTTTTGGTCCTTTATCTTTCTGTTTAAGTGGATTATTTTTTTGGATTTTCAATGAGCCCTTAGTTTCTGATCTGTAACAAGAGCTCATTTTAGGTTAAGGGGTTAGCACGTAGATATGTAACAATATTTCATTTCATGCAGAACCATGTCGGTTGAGAATGAGTACGTAGATATGATGCCAGAAGAGGAGCAGCAAGCTACTGCCTCATCAGAAAGAAGGAAAAGAGGTCCGATAATGTGCACGGGCACGTCCGAGCAGAAGCAGTTGGAAATCTGGTTCACGGAAGACGGGCGTGCACAGGGTGCAAAACGGATGACGTACTCAAATTGGTGTACGAGTTTGGTGAAGCAAAAAGCGAGTATCCTTGTAGAGAGATGGGATCATTTTGAGGAAAAGGAGAAGGACGAGTGGTGGAACATGGTGAAGGTAAAGTGCTTAACAACTCTTTGCTTTATTTTCACTGATGTATCTATACTTGAATACACTAAATTTGGTGTCAATCAGGCTCAGTGGAACATCCCGAATGATGTTCCAAAGGTTAAGACTTTGAGGATAATGAATGCGGGTTGGAAGCAATTCAAGAGCACGTTGAAGACGGATTTCATGGAGAAAGGGAGAAATCCGGTAGGCTACTACAAATGGCTAAAACAAGAGGACTGTGAGGCGTTTCAAGCTTTGAAGTCCACCAAAGAGTTCCAGGTATCTAACTCGTGCCAAATTTATGCTTATTCTTTCTCGATATGTACTTATCTTTCTAAAACTAACTGATCGTTGCCTTATTTCTGTGAAGGCAAAAAGTGATAAAGGCAGGATGATCGTTGCCTTTAACAAGTATCCACACCATCTAGGGTCAGCTGGTTACGAGGGTAAGTCGGCAGAATGGAGGAAAATACTGGAGCAAAACAAGGATTCTGACTCACCCGTGGTTAGGATCCAAAATCCTAGGGGCCAAGATTGGTTCATGGGTAGATCTGAGGTAACCGCTGACGGGAGGATAGTACTCCCAAAGGATTTGCAACCCGTGGCTCAAAGAATGGTAAGTGTCCTTTGTTATTACTTTGTGACATTCACCCGAAAATTATAACTCCGAAAGTACATCACTTGATCTTTTGCTATAACTAATTCTTCTACTTGAACAGTTGAAGGTGGAGGAAGAGGTCAACTCGGGTGCCCGGAGTGTCGAAAGACAAAATGATTCCTTGTCCGCAGTGCTCGAGAATCCAGAACACACGGGTCGAGTAAGGGGTGTAGGGGGCTACAGGGGCTGGAAGGAGGTGTTCCGAGTGGAGGGACAAAAACCTCGAAGAAAATCTCGTGCCAAGGTAAACAAAGACGAGATAGTTGCGCAGATACGCGCGGAGGTGAGCAAAGAGTACGACGCAAGGTTTGCTGAGATGGAATCAATGTTGTTGAGCCAAATTAGATCAGCAACTACGCAGCCATCCAAGCAACCACCTCCCATTTCGTCGGGAATTCGGCGAAGTAGTCAAGCATCCGGCACGTGGGCCTTAGACGATTTGGATAATTTCAAGGTAATCAATACTTGTTCATAATATAAAGGTAATGAAAACCTGTTTGCAACCTTCTTAGACAATATCGCACCACTAAATAAACAACTTTCTGATAATTGCATGACCCCAGAGCATGCGACCTTGTCCTGTGGCCTGATAGTATTCCTCTGACCGTCGCTAAGGGTGTTGTACATCCAGGAGCCAAAAGTGTACACTTTGGTCAGCTAAGGCCCGACCATGCATGCGTGCAGGTTGAGTTAGTCGTGGATGGATGGCAGCGCGTACCCCTTCCTGTCCCTATCGACGACATGCGTGTGCTTGATGAGGCACGGATGTCATTTGTCCAATGGCCCAAGAGTCAGATTATTTTGGATCAGGTAATCCATAAAAAAATCCATTTATTTTGTTACATTCAAATCATTCTTTTTGAAATACTTGAATAATCCATTTATAATTTGATACAGACACGAGGAGATGATGTCACCGGTATGCCAGGAGGTGGTTTGCGACGTCAGGACTGATGCGCCACAATCACCGCCCCGTCCTATGGTCACCGAAGAAGAATACAGCCGTTTGCCCAATGATTTGCGCGTTCTCCATGACCACTTGATGACGGCGCCCGAAGGCATGGAGGATATCATCATCCCTGTCCCACCTGGGATGTTTCTACACGAAGGCAGGGATCTCCTGCTGTCGTTCAAAGACTTCAAGGACCTCTTCCACCACTCGTCATCCGACAAATGGCTCGATATGTCATTCATCACCATTTTCCTCATGTTAGTGATCAAAAATTATTTTCATTATTGTATAGAACTCAAATATATATTCTAATTATAATATGATGAGTTTTCAGGTAGCTAATCCGAAACTGTGATGAGATGGTTGAAAAGAAGAACTTGTGCATATTTCTGGACCCCGAGAAAGTGAGTTCTACGGCAGTGACATGTTATTCGGATATGGCTATCGAGTACATGTGTTCTGCGATGCATCGTGCTAAGGCGGAGGAGAAAAAATTCATTCTCCTGCCATACCACCAGAGGTTAGTTCTAATCTTAACTTATGTGTTGTTTATATTTTAATTAAAGAATTATATAAAGGAAATAAAAGTTAAACATAAAAAAATGAAATCACACCATCAACCATAGCAAACACTTGTGTCACTATTATATGCTAAAGTACTATAATTCTTCTCCTCGATCCCATAGCAAACATTGGTGTTCGATTATCATTCTGCCGTACCTAAATGTGGGCATAATTGTTGATTCTTGTAAGCCCAAAGGAAGGATCGCGCTTGACAAGTGCAAAGTTATCTTCCCTTTTGTGAATAAGTAAGCAATAATAATTCACTAGATTTGAATTTCTTTCAATCATATCAAATTATAAAATTGCTAATTACATTCACTCAATTTTGTAAGGGCTTTTGCGAAATATATTAAAGAGGGAGGATTGCATAGCACGGGCACGCGCAAGAAAAATAAGTTGAATTGGAAGTGGATGTTGGTGAGCACACTTTATGAGTTAGTAATTTCATATCTTGTTCAAAAAATTATTGTCATTCTAACAAAGGCCGCTAAATGTAAATTTTAGAGCCCGCAACAGTTGGAGAGTTGGGAATGCGCTTATTACATGATGATATTCATGTTTGACTTTGTCGAAAGAATACAATTCATATTCCCAAAAGCGGTATGTACTTCATATTAATTGTTCCTATATAATAAGCAATTGATATCTACCTTTTCTGAAATACTAACTATTATCAAATTATAATTGTAGAATGTGACAAACAACCGCATTACACCGAGGATCAGATCGACGATGTGCGGTGCATGTGGGCAAGGTGGTTTACCATGGAATTTTGTAATCCTCGATATGGATTTGCATAGATTTGTATAAAATATTGTATAATTTAGTATATTAATTTCTTGCTAGTTAATCTGTTTCGAATGAATTTATTGCTATATGAATTTTGTATAATTCTGTCGCAAAAAACTGGCTAGCAAAGCTGGAGGCTAGCCCAAAAACAAAATATACAAAAAAAAAAGAGATTAGCCTTTTATACACGGATATTTAACAAATGTCCGTGTATGATAGAAAAAACAAAAAAAAAATTTAACACGGATATTTAACAAATGTCCGTGTATGATAGCTAAGAGAGCTACACGGACATTTAATACAAATCCGTGTAGAAAGAGTAATCATACACAGATTATTTCTAAAATGTCCGTGTATGATAGCAATGTTGGAGGCGAAAAACAAAATATACAAAAAAATATTAGCTATTTATACACGGATATTTACCAAACGTCCGTGTATGATAGCTAAGAGAGCTACACGGACTTTTAATACAAAACAGTGTAGAAAGAGTAATCGTACACGGTTGTTTAGGTAATATCCGTGTAGCTCGGTAACTTGGAGAGCGACACCGGCAGGTCATTGTACACGGCGGTTTACAAAGTAATCCGTGTAGAAATCATTATAATCACACACGGTTAAATATCCGTGTGTAGTTTCTGACCTATTCATGCACCCTTGCTTTAAACACGGCAGGAAATCCGTGTAGCTCTTCCATTAATGTCCGTGTGCAATCTCTTTTTCTGTAGTAGTGCTCCCCAATCAAAACTCCGAAACTGTCCCCGCACCATAAATACATGTGGAGGACTACTCAAACTAAATGCGGGGGGGTGGGGGGGGGGGGGGAACCATACACGTTTCTAAAAATATCAATATTGCCATAACTATATGGAAGGACAGCAGTACTAAATATTTTTTTTTTATATATGGCGTTGGATGACATCTGAAAGTGTATTTATGTCTATGCATTGAAGTATTTATATGTATATACATTGTACAAAGTTTAATTTTCAGGCATTTGATCATATTAAGTTACACATCAAAATATTAATATCTTATTTTGCAAGTATTGATACTTATGCACTGAAGTATTTATACCTATGAGGTCAACTATTTTTGTTATATGAAGGTTGATACGGGGATACGGGGTCCCCACTACTTCATTAGAGGAAGGTTGACGGACCATTGGAGAACTAGAAAAGGGAAATCATCATATCAAGTTACACATGCAAGCATTAATATCTTACTTTGCAAATATTAATCTGTTATACCTATAAAGGTTGACGCAGGGATAAGTGCAGAGACTGAAAAAGAGAAACCATATAATTAGTGAGGACCACAGTACAACTTTTCTCTACTGTAGTTACGATGACAGAGAAAATTGGAGGTCCTACCATGTCATAGAAAATGAATGTCTTTCTATATTTCAAAATTCCTCACAAGGTATTTTTTTATTATTATATCATTTCTTATCAATAAAATTTCGACAGTTGTTGAGACTACTTTTTTTGCAATTTGTGAAGAATTTAGAAACTGTGGACTATTTCTATTATTTTTTTTTTTGCGTATCTCTGAGGGTGCCGATCAAGTTATTTAAAATGAACAAATATTAAATACTGATTCACAACTCGGAAGTTTTTTATTTCCATAGCATAATACAGTGATGTAATCGGTAGCTGAAAAGAGTGAGGCTATACTTTGTAAATTGCATATCAATTACAATTGGTGCTGAGAATTTATATTTTTATTTTAAAATTTATACAGTTGATCTGAACTATAATAAATATGATTTTCATATAAATATGTACTAGAAAACACAATTTTATATATTTTTGAAACATTTTTACTATTTTTTAAATAGATTTCTTTTTTTGAAAGAAGTGGGTGAAACCCACCGATTTTCATTTAACAAGAAATCATACAAAACATTCAATTTAGGTACCACCAATCTGGTACCACATATGCACATACAAAATAGAAAATCACCTACATAGATAATTAATTACAGCCAAATACCTAATATTTATATATGTAAACAGGCCCTAAATAGTAACACAAGTCTTACTCAAAATACAAACTGACAACTAAAAGGAAATATTAATAAAAGTCCCTGCAATTAAAGAAATAGCAAAAGATGACTTCTTCAATCTTCAATTTTCTCATTTGTCACTACCTAGACTGGAGGTCAATTTTGGTCCGATGCCCATCAGACTCAAAGTGAGTTCAATGAGTTCGATGACCATCTGATCTGCTTTAAGATTCGCATCCGTAACTTTTGCGTCTGCTTTAAAATTCTTTGCACGAATCTTAAAGTAGTTCGGACGGTCCCAAAACCCATCAGACCCAAATTTCAGTCCAATGGACATCAGACCCAACCTGCTCTCCCTAGACTGCTACCATAAGAAGAACCTGAACATGAACCATCAAAACCAGTTCTGATCCCAGGCAAATGGGTTGTAGCCCCCATTAATTGTAATGGTAGGCAAACCTCCTTGTAGGTCCTGTACCTCAAAAGGTAGCATAGCATACAAATTAAATGAGCCAAAGCATCATACAATAGGTTACTACACCAAAATTTAGTTGTTGAGACTACTTGAGCCCCTAAACTCTGCACACTGCGCACCTGTCCACCTTTAAATATCACTCTATTTCGTTCTAACCAAATTGTCCACAACACACCACACCCATTATAAGCTCTACAAAATTAGAGCCTTTCATGGGTATTAACCTATCAAGATTCCATAAATCATGCACAGTTAATCCCTCAAAAACAAACCCGTTAAAGGTTGAAATCCATTGCCATAATTAGACATAGCACAAAAAGATGATTAACTGATTCATCACCTAAACAGAACACACAATTGTGAGGCCCTGTCCATTTCGTTTACTCAAGTTATCCCTAGTAAAATATTTTATTTTTGCTTAGTCAACCATAAAAAAATATTTTATTATGAATCATTTGAAAGTAGTGTTTTCTACCTATTAAAAATAGTTAAAAAATTTTATAAAATGAAAAAAAATAGATTTTCAGTATAATTTTATATGAAGGTCATATTGAGTGGATTGAATCAATATTAATTTTTGAAAAGAATATATGAATTCATAGTACGGATAAATTTATGCTTTGCAGAGTTTCATAGTCTCACTCTAACAAAGAATTCCAAAATTATAACTAAAATACTGTAGTAAATTTTTTATTGATTCCTTTTTAGATACATAAAAAAAACGCGTCTACATTAATTCCAAAAAATAAGCTTAATTAATTTTCTTATCGGAACACGCTTGTATTCGTCTAACATGAAGTAGATTCGTAATTGACGTTATGAACTTAATCAGAAACGAAAATGAAGATGACGAGAAATTGAATGGACACAAATTTCAGGGGCTTATGTGGCGTACGAAAATCCTCACCGACCCAAAATTAAATGGTACCAAAAAATAGAAAGGAAAAAAAATCTAGTTCCAAGTACGTCCATTAAGAAATTTTTTTTTTGAACCAATTTCCTTATAAAAAAATAAAATATTATAGTTAATTTTGTTTGGGAAGGAGTTTTGCAATTTAACAAAGGTAAAACGAAAGATGTTCATTTGAGAAGTAGAATTTATTGGTCTTTTCGGATTTTAATTAAATATTTACATTTCTTAAATGATATGAAGGCAAAGAAAAATAAAACAAGAATAGGAAAATAAATATTCTGATATTTTAATATAAAATAACTTTTTTGTTAATAACATTATCTTATTACTTATAAATAGAAGAGTTCAAATGCCTCTATTTTTGTTGCTATCATGCTATTATTTTTTAATTTTTAATAAAAAGTTCTAAAACTTATATATCAAAACAAAACTGTTAGATGTGATTTATATTATTTTCTCTATATGCACATAAAAATTTATCACTTCTCGATTTTTTTTATATGACTCAGTAAGTTGAAATATTAACGTCTAAAAATTATTTAAACTAGTGTATTTTGTAAGTTCTTAATAACAATCAAAATAAAGTTGAAATATCATAATTTTTGCATGTATTTAGAAAACCCGTATTATTTTGATATTTAAATTTTAAATTTTAAATTATTAAAATTTTAAAATTAGAGACGTAATATAGATACAGATAGGGGTGAAAACAGTATGGATAATATCCGATCTGTATTCGATTCGTATTCAAAAAATTAGATGTGGATATCCGATATCCGAATATCCGTGTGGATATGGATACTGATATGATTTTACGTTTCAATTATCTGTATCTCAATAGTAGATATATATTATATATTTTAATATATATTATGAAAAAATATTGTTATTCACAATTAAAATTAAATAATTTTTTTCAATAATTTTTTAATATTATTTTAATAAATATCGGATTTGATCCGTATCTGTATCTGTATCCGGGGATTTTTTTTAAAAATCGTAATTAAAATAATTAATTTTAAAAAAAAACATGATTACCGAATTTTTTACAAAAAACAGCAAAAACCGAAATGGCATTTCGATTTAAGGGTTTTTTTTTTTGCTTCACCGAATTGCCATTTCGGTTTACCCTATTTTCACAAAAACCCAATTCCAACTCTATAACTTTGCGTGTAAATACCCTAAACCGAATTGCCATTCGGTTTAGGGGTTTCTTAGCCTAAACCGAATTGCCATTTCGGTTTAGGTTTTTTTTTTTTTAAGACACCAAGAAGAGCAAAATAAAGAAATCTAACACTGAAAATTTTTACTTGTTAGATTACTTCTTTTGATTTATAATTAGCAAAAGAAATAAAAAAATACAATAAATACTTGAAATTATGTTGAATTACACTATATTACAATAAATTATGTTGAATTACACTAAATTACGCTAAATTACAATAACTCCGCTAATTATGCTGAAATTACGCTAAATTAGACAGATTTTGTGCCATCTTTCATAAATCATAAAAAATACTAAAAAAATTCTGAAAATAGTAAAAATTGGTATTCTACAAGTTCATTATGTAACTAATTTACTGAGCTACTTAGATAGAATAATAGAAATGAAAATCTTAATCGAAAACTTCAACTCAAGTTTTGAGGCTCTTCCCTTAGTTTTTTGGCAATTCTGAATTTCGAACACTCGAGCATCGTTTTATGACCGTTTGAAGTTTCACCGTCGTTTTTCGTCTTTTCAGTGAAGATATCGTCCCTATTCATATGTAATTTAGTGTAATTAACCGTATTTTACCGTAATGTAATGTAATTTAGTGTAATTTAACTTAATATAGTGTAATTCAACATAATTGCAAATAATTTAGCGTATTTTAGTATAAATATGCTAATTATATATCAAAAGAAGTCAAATAATTTAAATAAAAAATCAAATTTTCAATATTAGATTTCTTTTTTTTACTCTTCTTAATCTCTAAAAAAAAAAAAAAAAAACCTAAACCGAAATGCCAATTCGGTTTAGGCTAAAAAAACCCCTAAACCGAATTGGCAATTCGGTTTGCTCACTTTTCGGATTTTATGTGGCGTGCTGACGGAAATGCCGTGAAAAAAGCCAAAACCGAAATGGCAATTCGGTGAAGCAAAAAAAAAAAAAAAAAAAACCGAAAATGGCATTTCGGTTTTTGCTGTTTTTGTAAAAAATTCGTTAATCATGTGTTTTTTTAAAATTTATTTTAATTACGGTTTTAAAAAAAAATCCTGTATCCGGCGGCTGATATTCAATCCGTATCTTTATCGGAAAAAAAAAAATATATATATATATATATATATATATATATATATATATATATATATATATATATATAGATGGGCTATGGTGCATTGCAATGCATAGGCACCCTTGTGCATTGGACCATAAATCATCGATTCAAAGTCCAAATGACCGATCCAAACCGTTCATCTTGTTCTCCATATTAATATGTACTTGGAGACCAAATTTTACATTTTTTGGAATTTTTTTACTATTTATTAAGCCACTTTGAAAGTTTCTGATCCAACGGTGAACAGTAAAAAACAGTAAAATTTTCTGGACCACCAGATCAGAAACTTTCAAAGTGGCTTAATAAATAGTAAAAAAATTCCAAAAAATGTAAAATTTGGTCTCCAAGCACATATTAATATGGAGAACAAGATGAACGGTTTGGATCGGTCATTTGGACTTTGAATCGGTGATTTATGGTCCAATGCACAAGGGTGCCTATGCATTGCAATGTATAATAGCCTATCTATATATATATATATGGATATAGTTTTACGCTATCCGCTCCGTGTTCGCTTTTTCACCCCTGGATACAGAGGTAGAAACATTTGATCCTCCTGTGTTATAAAAACTTGTAATAAATCCTGACTTCATCTTTGGACTTTGGATCAGTTATCTCCTCCAAAATCCCAGCCCCACCTGGCCACCTGGCACCCGCAAATTCCAAAGATGCCCGGCGGTTACCGTTCCCTCTCCTTCCAGCACCTCATCTCTCTAGCCATCGTACTTATCTTCGCCGCCACCTCCACCGTCTCCTTACCTGATATTGCTTTCGTGCTCCTCTCAAACCCCTACCTTCTTCTCCTCTCCACCATCACATTCCCTCCTTCCCCCTCTCCCCCACCCCCTATCTTCTCCGCACAGGAAAAACGATTACTGGCGTTCTATGTCTCCATCGGAGGTCTTGTCGGTCTCCTCTTTCCACTCCTTCAAATCTTGCACAGCCTCGTTGTCAGAGACACTGACAGCATCTCTGTTACGGCACCGCATCTTTTTCTCCTCTCTGCTCAGATTTTCCTCGAGGGTGTCTCGTTCGGGTACGACTTCTCTCTCCCTGCCCGTGCTGCAGTACCTATCATCTACAACACAAAGAGGCTGTTTACGATTGCTGATTGGGTTCGGCATGAGGTTGGTGGAGGTGTGACTGTGGGGTCTGTAATTGCTCTGGCAAATATGGTGTTCTGGGGATTTAATTTGTTGGGGTTCTTGCTGCCAGTATATCTGCCCAGGGCCTTGAAGTTGTATTACTGTGATGAGAGGGATAACAAGTCCAGCTAAGTAAGATTTTATGCTAATTTGGATAGTTTTGTATCATATTTGATTATATAAATGGGTGTTTATACTGATATATATAGGTAGTTTCACATTCTTAATCCAATTGATGTGTTGGTTGCTTGTTCACTAGAACATGTTATCAAATGATTCATATTATCCAATTGACTATCTATTTCTGCTTGGTTTAGACCAAATTAGTCAGAACCAATTTGTTAACCTTAGTTGGATGGCTTATCGGATCCAAGGACCCTCAGTAATTGGTATTTACATGCAAACCCCAAGATTAATCTAGTCAAGGTTAGTCGTCAGCCTTAAGTTTACACTAAAGAGCATACAAAGGCCATAAGTTGATCCTTCTTTTTTTTTAATTCGTTCTTTTATGTTGCTTGTGTTATGGTTATCTAGATCAGAATATGTCTTTGACAAAGAAAATGCAAATCATTAAACAGTTTAAAATTTGGATCAATATGTCCAATACACACACACACACACACACACAAACACTGGCAACAAAACATGTAACTATTTAACCAGCAAAGACCGATAGCTATCAGCACTGACGTGCCCCATTTCAATAGTTCCTAAACTGTTTATTTTCTAATATATGACTGTGTAAAATGGACAAGAAAAATGGTAAAATGAACCATCAACATCACGATAGCCCCTGAATCATCCAATATTTTGGATAAATTGAGCCTGTTGGGGTTCTTGAGAATACTGATTACTAATTCAGCTTTCTACCTAAAAATGACAGCACTGTTTGCTAATATGAAACTACAGATGGTATCACACAAGATATGTGTAGATCTGGAGCGGAGTAAATTTTTTCTTAGAACATTGTACCATTTAAAAACATTTTCTTTTTCCTTTCTCCCTCTCTCTCTCTCCCCCCTTTTTTTTGGTTTTTGTTTTGGATACCGTACTACAGTTTCCTCCTTGAAAAAATATCTTCAAGTTATCATGAGCTTTTTAAAAAACAAAAAGG
>JAJGRW010004223.1:0-40896 GCA_025461045.1 Carex parvula | reverse complement strand
GCTATACGTGTTAACTTAGTACTGTAAACCTGGCTTCTGTGATGTCTAAGAAATCTAATTTGGAGCTATTCAAGATGTATTGTCCAAGATTCTTGACCAGATTATAAACCTATTTTTAGTTGAAAAAATTCTCTAGTGGCCAACACACTTAAAATTACTTTTTCAAACTATGGTCTTGCTTTTAAAACAGGTAATAATTGGTAGTCGAGAGGGACCCTTGCAATTATGGAACATAAGCTCGAAGCAAAAGTTGTATGAATTCAAGGGCTGGAATTCACCTGTGACTTGCTGTGTGGCCTCTCCAGCACTGGATATTATTGCAGTAGGGTGCGCTGATGGCACGATTCATTTGCACAACTTGCGTTTTGACGAGGAACGGATGTCCTTCTCCCATTCCATCCGTGGGGCCGTAACCTCCTTGTCTTTTAGAACAGGTATTGTTCACCCTTATTACAGTAGGTTGTGCTGGTCAGTGCAAGTTTAGGGTTTAGGGTTTATGTCCTGTGCCAATGGTATGACTATACTGGATGCCGGTAACTTTTCACTTCTGTTAATACCTTCTCTAAATCTTTTTATTTTAGTATAGCTCTTTTGAACACCGATATATCGCTAATACCTTAAAGAAAAAGAAAAAAAAGTGAAAGCATAAACCTGGTGCCAAATGGTAGCCTTCTAGCACTTTAAGTGAGGTTCTATAGTGTTATGCACTATTGCAAGTTCTGTAAAGAATCTTAAATTTTCAATTGATGGCACGACAAGGATGGCCTTTTTCTGTGATTCCTCATGTAGTTTTGTTCAAATCTTTGTATTTGAGACTCAACTAAACCCGCCAACAAATTCCAATGTAATAACTGCAAAAGCACACAAAGTGATTGATAATGTAATATTTTTTTTTCTCTTTTGTGCTTCTGCTAGATGGGGAGCCCCTTCTCGCATCTGGTGGTTCATCAGGTGTGATCAGTATTTGGAACCTAGAGAAAAACAGGCTTCAATCTGTCATTAGAGAGGCTCACGATGCTTCTATTGTTTCTCTTCATTTTTTCATGAATGAACCTGTTCTCTTGAGCTCTGCTACTGATAACTCAATTAAAGTAAGAAAATATCTGCGCTTGTTTCCTCTTGGTTTCTGGATTTGCTTATTGCTCAGTTCTCAAATGGAGTTAAAAGAGTTTAAATACTTAGTAGATCATTATAAATTTTATTAAATGACAAGAATTTGTGTTTGAGGGAGTAAAACATAAGGTCGTTTTGGCCAACCACAAATAGTATAGGAAATCCAATGGAATAAAACAACCCTTGTGAAAATAAAAATGTGAAGGAGAATATCCTAAATGTTTATTTGGTAGCGCTCTCTTTTACAGGAAATATTCCCAAGGAATAAGAGAATTCTTGATGCTGATTAGATTCGTGTTATTTTCTTTTCCTTCATATATTATGAAACCAAACAGTTTAGATAGGTAGGTAGTGAAAGCTGTAAAAGACTCCTGGAAATTTTTTGTTCAGATTTTATTCTATGAGTGCAGGTTCCTACATTTTAGTGTGTAGTCAGTCATACAAACATGGTCTCTTGCAATTCTATCACTTTGGATTTATGTCTTTAAACAACTATTTTTTTTCTTCTGTAAAAGATGTGGATATTTGATAATACTGATGGGGAAGCAAGGCTATTGCGGTTTCGTAGTGGCCATAGTGCGCCACCTCTATGCATAAGGTGAGATCTCAATACAGCAGGTCTGAATTACTCAACTAATTGTATTTCTCTGTAAATTTCTAACGTTTCTGAACCAGGTTCTACGGTAATGGGAGGCACATATTATCTGCTGGTCAAGATCGTGCTTTCCGTCTTTTCTCTGTTGCTCGGGTAATTTGTTACTTCGTCTAAATGTAAATTTACAAGATATTGAATGATTTGGTGAGTTTGAGTAGTTTGATGTTTGACATATTTGTGAGGTCATGGTTGAAGGAATTTCTGAAAATTATGTCTATAAACTCGTCAGGATCAACAAAGCAGAGAGCTTTCACAGAGGCATGTTGCGAAAAGAGCCAAGAGGATTAGAGCAAAGGTAAAGAATTGATATGAAATGGATTTTTACTGTTGTTTGTGTAAATACTAACATAATCTATGTTCTATTTAAAATAATGTATGTTTCCCTTTTCCTATTCATCTCAGGAGGAGGATATCAAGCTCAAGCCTGTGATAGCTTTTGACTGTGGTACATTGTCTTTTTTTTTCTCTTTCCAATCAGGATATATTTCTCACAATTAATTGTAACTTTTGAAATTCTGTAGCTGAGATAAGGGAACGTGACTGGTGCAATGTGGTGACATGTCACATGGACACTCTGCAAGCTTATGTTTGGCGGCTTCAGAATTTTGTACTGGGCGAACATATTTTGACACCTTCTGCAATACACAAGACACCTATCAAAGTATGCCATTTGACTTCTGTTTGTGGGAAAATGTTATTTCTAATTCGGTCCGAACTTGGTCTTCTGCAAAATATCAAATACATTTTACTGTCATATTTTCTGAATCTCACTGTATTTCACTCCAGGATAAGGTTCTTTGTTACACCTGAAAGGTTTAGATCTGTCTGGCTTGCAATTGCACTCTTTCCTGATAGAAGCAATAACCTTTATATTGTGCTCATTTAAGCTGAAAGCCATGATTCCATGAGGACCGTCCTTGATATCTATATTCAACCCAGAAATTTGCTTTTATAAAGGCAATGATTCTTAGCTAACAGTTGCAACATTTTTTTTTTGACAGGCTTGTGCAATTAGTGCATGTGGTAACTTTGCAGTAATAGGCACTGAAGGAGGTTGGATCGAGAGATTTAACCTCCAATCAGGGATTAGCCGTGGTAATTACATCGATAAATCTGAGGAAAGCCTGACAGCACATGATGGAGAGGTGGCAGGAATAGCTTGTGATGCAACAAATACCTTTTTAATAAGTGCAGGATATCATGGCGATGTAAAGGTATTAAAATAATATAGATGGAATATCAATTCCATGGTGTATACTTACATTCGTTTAGATGATTATTGCCACAAAAATAAGGTCTGAAAAATAGTTTTGGTTCAATATACTTGTTCTTTGACTGTATACTGTGCTTCTGATCCAAGATACTCTTTTTGCATGATATTTTTTTTCTAATGAAATATGCATTTTGGTGTTACAAAATAATGAAATTAGTTTTTGACTTGTGTAGAGGTAATTAACTGGTAATTTCTGCTGCACATTGATAACTTTGTAGTATGTGTACCCAAACACTTGTTGGTTCATTGTTGGAATAAGTAATATATAGTTATTTGAATACTCTCCTGTTTAGCTATTTATCGCATTCTGTTAAACTAGTATTTATCTGCATATTACATACTGTCTATGATTTGAAGGATGCTAATCTTTAAGGATGATTTGGTTTGGTGTAGGTGTGGGATTTCAAAACTCGTGAAGTAAAGTCAAGATGGGATGTTGGACGCTCCATTATTAAAATTGTGTTTCATCGAGCAAATGGTATTATGATCAGTTTGTTATATGTTTTTAGTTTCATGCAAACATACTGATATATGGCCTAAAAATATATCCATCATAATGTTCTGGCGAATTGTCTTGTCATTGATCTGTTACTTTAAGACGCTGAGATTTGTATTTCACCCTTTATCTCAAAAATGTATCTGTAGAATAAATTAAAATGCGTCTAACGTCCAGAGCCTCAAATTATGGTATTTTACCTCTACAATTAATAAATACCAAGGTATATCTATTCCCATTATTTCATTCCTCTGAGACTCTCGGTAAGATGAGGTATCTGGAGCTAGGATCGCGCTTTGAAATTACTAAAGCAAGCAATGGGCATGGTAAAGGCCGTACTTACATTTTAAATTGTATGCATAACAGCCAAATTTGTGAGGTTCAACATTGTAGTATGAGATTCTTAAATCTAAGACTGATTTGTATTTCAGCAAGAAAGATGTGGCCCCCAATCAACCAACTGTACTGTAATTTCTTTAAATTAATATTCAATCCCAGGTCTTTTGGCAACTGTGGCTGATGATATGATAATCCGTCTGTATGACATAACGGGTCAACGTATGGTGCGCAAATTCGAGGGTCATACCGACCGCATCACTGACGCATGCTTCAGTGAAGATGGGAAGTGGCTCTTATCTTCTAGCATGGATGGGACCCTCAGAATTTGGGATGTTATATTGGCCAGGCAGATTGATGCAATGCAAATGGATGTGTCAGTGACAGCACTTTCACTCTCTCCTGCCATGGATTTGTTGGCTACCACACATGTTGATCAAAATGGTGTTTTTCTTTGGTATGTTCTCAGTTAAATAATTTTTCCCAAAAGAAGTTACAAAATTTTCCTTGTGATTTCTTGGTTTTTTGGGGAAAAGATTTCCATCTTTCTATTTTGTGTTTTGAATAAAATCCCACAGTTTGCCACACTAACCGCCACCAAGGGATCACAGCACCCTCCATGCAAATGAGTTATATTTGATTAATATGGAAAGAAGCATATTTCAAGATTTATATATATCAGATAAAAAAACAGATATACTAAATCAAACGGTATGCCAGACTAGTTTTGATGCTGTTTTAGCTCTCCTATTTTAGCAAAATATAATTCTTGTTGATTCTTATCTGTGCTTTGGGCCTTATGGTATTTCGTATCTACAAATATAGGGTTAACCAAGCCATGTTTTCTGGTTCTACCAATCTTAACAATTATGCTAGTGGTGGAGATGTGAGAAATGTCAAAATCCCGCAAGTATCTTCAAAAGAGGCAAAGGACAGAGAATTAAATGATAAAGAATTAATGAATCAGCAGGAAATTAAAACAGAACCGATATTTGCGCTTCTTGGTCATCAAATACCGAATCTAGTCACACTATCACTGCTTCCCAGGAGCCAGTGGCAAAGCCTAACCAACATAGACATCATCAAGGTTTGTTTTATTGAACGATTACTGTTACTGCATTCCGTAGTACCTCTATATACTTGTAGGGAGCCAAGTTGGGTACTGTACCTAACATGTTAGTTAATGACATTTCTTAATATGATGTGATGCAAACTGAGGCTTATTTAGATCATTGAATGCTGCTGCTTTCCTGGAGGCGGTATACTGGTAAAATACAGCTGGGTATTTTCCGGATTATTGTTCTGGCCTTGTTGTGACTTACTTGGTGTTTTGAATTTATGATTGAGGGTTAGTTTTTCTTACTGTAGAATACCAGGGGTACTGTGCATCTTGGAACTTACATACTTGCACATCTGATTACGTCTTAACAGCTAACGCCATTAATATTTGGATAAAAAAATACTCACAGACTCGGAATAAACCTGTCGAGCCACCAAAGAAACCGGAGAAGGCACCATTTTTCTTGCCATCAATTCCCTCTGTCACTGGGGAAATAACATTTAAGCTGACCACTGATGCTTCAACTGAAGGGAGTGATGGTAAAAGGAGCGACTTGAATATTGGTACCAAAAGATTGATTTGTCTTCCCAATTTGTGAAGCTCTTACAGAAGTTAGCCGAGGAAAAGAACTGTAAGCTGTCTTAATTTCTTTTTATTTGTAATGCCCTCTTGACTTGCCTTTCATTTTCTTCTCTCAGCTCCTTCATGTTGTTAGGCCATACTCTTGATGTTTGTGGTTCAAATTAGGACTTAAAAAAGAAAGATATTGAATCAGTATCTGTAAAGTGTTGATTTGTATAAGCATAGGCTCATTAGTGTTTACTGTTAACTGATTATTCTTTTGTAATTGTGCTCTGTTAATTCAGTCTCAGAATTCACCAGCTACTTAAAAGGGCTGTCACCTCCTTCTCTTGACATGGAATTGCGTATGCTACAAATTCTAGAGGAAGATGATGATCCCGAAGTCCTAGAGAAGAAGCCTGAATTTGCTTCTATATCTTTACTTTTAGATTACTTTATCCATGAGATCTCTGTCAGGAATAATTTCGAATTCATACAAGCCCTTGTCAAGTTATTTCTTAAGGTTTGATTCACCACTGTTGTTGTGTTCTTAATAAAAAAAAATATTTCCACATGTCCACATGTCCACACACCTACACAATACTGCTCTTAATAATTTTAGAAGTGTGAGCATTAAAATTGAACATTATTCTTTAAATTTGTTAAAGAAATTCATATCCAAAAGGTGCACTTGTGACATCTGTTATAAAGAACTGTCATAATAAGTTAATGGTTTCCTTGATAACTTGTGTATTATTTTCAACTTGGTTAAGCTTATTTCCATTGTACTTTGCAGATACATGGGGAAACAGTGAGGCGTCACTCAGAGTTACAGGAGAAGATCAAGAAGCTTCTGGAAGTTCAGAGCTCAGTTTGGCAGAGAATAGATAAAATGTTTCAGAGCACCAGATGCATGGTCACCTTCCTGAGCAATTCCCAATTTTAAATTTCAGGTTCCTTGTCCTCTTCTTTTTATAGAATTATTTGTAAAAAGTCAACAATCTAATGAGTAAAAGAAAGACAGAAACTGGTTTATTATGGATCATGACTTGTTTCGTATTACGGTTCAGCCTACAAAACCCTATGTAAACAGAGAACTGAGAGAAGTATGGCATCTATTGTTACTCAACTCTTATCCTTTTAAGGGTGGTCACTCAAACTCTATCCTTTTTTGTTACTGGACTATAGTTTATCCAAATTTAGATCATAAACTTTAATATTTATCCAAATCAAGTCGCTGTTTCCATGTTAATTTCATATTACACACAAATTGTTACTTACCAAACGAAGGAATGTATTCAACTAACAATATACCTAATTAATTGTGATGTAATGATACTTTTAGACAACATGCTGTGTAATCATAGGGTTTTATGACTTGTAAAACTTATGATGAATCAAATATGATTTTATGTAAATTGAATTTGGATTGGAAAATATGGTTCAATTTGGATAAAATTTAAGCTTGCCAATTAAAATTAAATAAACGAATGTTCAGTAACCAGAATCAGGTACTGGTAAAGTTGAGTGACTTCTGGAAAAGTTTTTATCACTCTCATCTGTAGTATATCATATGAAGATAGTAACTATTATAGGCACTCACTGGTTATTCTGGTGAATAATCTTACCTCTAATACTGTTTTGCTTTGATTTCAGAACCGAGAAGTTATCTAACTTGTATCACAGAATCGGAAGATAATGTATGGTAGTCTTGAGGCAATGCAAGAAAAAAAGAAAAAGAAAAGAGAAGATGGAATTGCCATAGTAGGCTGTACTGCGTTGAACTTGCACACAATTTTGTAGATTGGATGTTCCCAATTTTGGCAGGCGAGATTATTGCTGTTGTTCTCCTAAGAGACTAAATTATTGATTAGTTTGTTTTAACGACATTATTTTGGTTATTTTTTATATGTCAAAATTTTTGTGATTCCTTTTTCGTTTTGGTTATACTCCGTAATTCCATTATTTATCAGTCTTCTATTTTATTTGTCATGCTAAAAAATTAATAATCTTGTCTAGACAAAAATTTGAACGCGATTGTCAAAATAATCTTGCACGACAATCTGATGTGAAATTGTGTAATAAAAACACTGGATTGTGGTGAGGAGAAAAGGCATGTCCCGTAGATGAATGCAAGCAGTTTTTTGCGCTTCTCCTGGATCTATTATTTCAACAGTGAGGGCCGGGGGTGCACAAAAATCTCATGACTCAAAATTTAGTTCGGAATCAATTCGGATTTAACTCGCTAATAACTCGAGTTGAAACTGACTAGAGTTAATTGACTCAGTTTGATTTATGAGTTGAATCTAAGTTACCTCTAACTCGGTTTGGAATTAACTCGGTTGGACTCACACTAAATTTTAATCCATATATTTCTAATTTTTGCGTTTCCAAACCTTACACTTGTTTCTCACAATATTTGGTATTTTGATAAATTATGCACTATTTCTTTTGTTTTGTTAATTTATTAGACTCTGTATTGTTTTGTTAGACTTTATCTGTTTGGTAATTTTTAATTATGTATTATTTTAGTATTTTAGTATTTTCGTAATTTTTAATTATTATTGGTCATTGTCTCATTATGTACTGTCTTTCATTGTGTATTATTTTGGTAAACTATGTAATATTTTTTTTTGTTAGAATTAAATTAGATTGTCTCACTATGTTTTATATTATGAGTCACGAGTTGACTCGCTTCGACTCGAGTTGTTGCTCGCGAGTTGATTCCAAATTGGAGTTTTTGACTCGGAACTGGATTAGCAACTCGGACTCAACTCAGCTCATGAGTTCGCGAGTTGAATCCAAGTTGTTCTCAACTCGGACTCAACTCGGCTCATGAGCAGCCCTAAGTGAGGCTAAAGGTAGCATGCATATTACATATTCTATTCTATTTTTTTTTGTTGGATAAAGGTTCGTAGGTTCTCTACTCACACCACAACGCAAACACTTAGGACCTTTAGGACCTACTCCACAAGTGGAATTTGATCCTATGACCTTTCACAAGAAGGACTGTGCCATTACCACTATGCTACTATAGTGGTGGCAATATATCTATTTTTAAAGTTCAAATAGTTGAGATAAATTATAAAATTTGATCTTCATACAAAAATGTACTTAGAGACTGATTTTTTATCTTTAGAATCTTTTTTGCTATTTATCTTGGATATCTTTTTATTTTTTTAGATAGAGAGAAGGTCACTACTTTTATATAATTTAGAATATTTAGATTAAGTTATTTTCTACATATCTAAAATAAAATCCAAAAAAACAAGTATGTTTTTATATAAATGTTATGTTTAATAGTTCTGATCGATTATTTGAATTTAAAAATAGAGATATAACTATAAAATTATTTAAATTTTAAAAATAAAGATATAAATATATAGTACGGATGGATTCATAGCTTCATTCTTACAAAAACGTGCTCATTAGAGGATGCAAACATCAAATTTTGTTCTTGCTCAATGCTCATCGTTAGAAATACGTCATATGTGAAAATAAATTCGTCCTTCGGACATTAATTCACTCTAATAATTAATATAGATATTTTTAGTGGGACCGGCCATAAGGAATACTCCGCCTCGGTCCGTAATTGAATTGTTTGTGGTTCTCTCCATTTTCGTCTCCTGAGTTGTCCGTAGCCCTGGGTCCGAATCCACTAAGGCAACCCAACTTTTGATTTTGATGCTGACCGTCCGATCAAAATTCGGTAGGTTAGAATTTGACGTGGATCCCTTAAAAATTCATGCGGATTCTGATCGAACTGTCCGGATCTGAACACAAAATTTGAGTTACCTTAGAAGATCCGAATCACCCCGCGTCCATTTTAATTCGTAACAGACAACTTGGGATTTAATATGTTTGCAAACAAATGAAGCGAGCTGACAGCTGACGAAGACCTTTCTCCATCTCTGACTCGTGCGGAATTTGTAGGAGAGGGAGAAAGATTCAGATCTGCATTGTTTCTCCAACCCTAGTCAAGGTTTCTGCAAGAACGCAATCCAACCTTCCTCATAAAGACCTCAGCTTTTAGCAAATCTCTTTCCCAAATATAGGTATCGTTTCTCAGATTTGCCCAAAATCCAACAAATTTGTATCTCGTAACACCTGTTTTACACCTACGATCTAGTTGCCAAATGTATGAAACAACTAATTATAACTTTTCCTAGTCCTGGTAGATTTTACCCTTCTCGGTGAAGCCTTTAAGCTTTACCATTTGCCGGAATCCCGAAGAATCCATATTTTTATTTTCAAAAAACGAATAAAAGCTCATGCCAGATCTTCAATAGAAATAGCCAAAAATGCGAAACAATTACTCCTCAATAGAGCTCCAAAACGCAAATTCAAATCCTCCAGATAAAGACAAAACCGCAAAATTATCTCTCTTTCATGAGGACTTTACACACGAATCTGATGAATACCCCCTTATTAATGGCGATTTCAACAAGGCCTCCACGGAAGGTTCAGGCGTACCAGGTGCAGTATTCAACCTCGCCACATCAATTATCGGTGCTGGTATCATGGCGCTTCCAGCTACAATGAAGGTTCTTGGAGTAGGGGTTGGCTTAATCTCTATTGTAATAATGGGAATATTATCTGAAATCAGTATTGAGTTACTGGTAAGGTTTTCAGTTTATTGCAAATCAACCTCTTATGGTCATCTGGTGCAATCGGCACTGAACAAGCCTTTCAGGATTGTGTCTGAAGTTTGTATAATAATCAATAATGCGGGAATTTTAGTTGTGTATTTGATCATAATTGGGGATGTGATGTCAGGTTCACCTAAGCATGAAGGAGTTCTAGACCAACTTTTTGGAAGTGGGATTTGGGAAAACCGAAAATTGGTGATTTTCATAGTGCTTGTTCTTTTTCTTGCCCCACTTTGTGCTCTTGAAAAAATCGATTCTTTAAGCTTAACCTCAGCTGCCTCAGTGATACTAGCAGTCATTTTTGTGGCCGTTTCTGGTGTCATAGCCTTTGTTAAGCTTCTAATGGGAAAAATAAGTGCACCACGGATGGGTCCTGATTTCGGGTCTAAGACTGCTTTATTGGATCTTCTGGTGGTCATACCTATAATGACAAATGCCTTTGTTTGCCATTTCAATGTGCAACCCATTTATAATGAGCTCAAGGAGAAAACCCCTAAAAGAATGTACAAGGTTGGAAGAATAACCACAGTGCTATGCGTGGTGGTATATGCTTCGACAGCTGTATCAGGCTATCTGTTATTTGGGGATGATACTGAGTCAGATGTGCTCACTAATTTCGATAAAGATTTAGGCATAAATTACAGCTCGATTTTGAACTTTATAGTGAGAATCGGCTATGTTCTCCATTTGGTGCTCGTGTTTCCTGTAATTCATTTTTCTCTCAGACAGACCGTTGATTCTTTGGTTTTTGACCCATCAAAGCCGTCCAGTAGAAAACGAGTTCTTGGCTTGACATTTGTTCTTCTAGCAATTGTTTATCTCGGGTCCACATTTATACCTAATATATGGATTGCTTTTAAGTTCACTGGAGCAACCACTGGTCTGGCATTAGGGTTTATGTTCCCGTCTCTTGTGGCTTTGAGGTTGGATAAACATGGCAAATGCTTGACAAGTGTGGAGAGGTATTTATCTTTCACAATGCTGGTTTTGGCTATTATTGTTAGTGTTATAGGTGTAGCTGGAAATATATACAGCTTGAAGAATAAATCTGAATAATTGTACTTCACAAATTTATTGATATTAATGCCCTCTAATTGAGGTGATTGAATTTTTCTCCTTCTCTTATTTGTTGGATTTTCTTTCTTCTTTTGTTGGGAGCAGGGCTTGTAGGTGACCTGATCCCATTTAGTTAGCATTTATCAGATTGGGATTTTGTTGTTGAGATAATTTTAATAATAAAATTTTTGAGTACTTAGATTCCTATTACTCTCTGATTTTATTATTACTTTTGAGACCTAGTTAGCGTAATTTTATGAAAAATGAAAACTAATTTGTTTCTTAGTCTCAGATCAGAAATGCCAGGCCATATTAAAGATCATTTTGTGGTTAAGTCAAACCTCTTTTTTTTTTTAATTGAGGTCAATGGGTTAGATACCCAGTGACAATTGTATTAAGAAGACAAAAAGGTTTTTACACGCTATTTGCAAAATACACAAATACTACACCAATACTAGAACTAAAAACTAAACAACATAGCTAGGAGAGAGCAGTAGAATCTCGCAAAATCTGAACCAGCAAAGCAGATTGATTTTCCCTCCTCTAGCTGTACCGGTGCCATTGGTGAATTTCAAGAGTGGTATCATGAAGGAGCACTTGTACCGGGTCGTCTCTTATTCCTCTCACGCCAAATTGCCCATGCCTTTGCGGCCCAGGTTATGTTCCAGTGCCTCCTTGGCAGCCCCCTTAAGCTCCTCCTATCGGACCACCAGATCTCCCACTCTCTTATTCCTCTGATATTTATTTAGCACCTGTTGAGTAAGAATCTTGTTCTGCGGGACTTTTAGTTTCCAGATTTCTTTTTGATAAATGCATCTCATCCCCGTTTGGTGCATTGCTGCATAGGCCGAAGCACATGTGAACAGACCACTCCGTTCCATCTCCAGATTAATAGTTCTTCGTATTCATCATAGATGGAAGAACATGAGAAGAACGGTGTCAGATCTCGAGAGAAGTGGTTGCTAATCAAACCAACCTGTGCTGCCTGTGTAATGTCATGTAGAAGATCTAGGGCTTCTGCCCAGAAACAGCTCCTTTCGCACTCTATTTTCCAGAGCCACTTCTTGATCAACAAGACAACAATGCATCATATTGTACCGTTAGGTTAATGATCCCGATTCCCCCATTTCGCTTTAGGCAAAACACTGTCCCAATTACCTTTCCATAGCCATAGGAAGCTTCTCCTCAGCTTTTCGATGTGCTTGACAACCCCTTTGCGGGATTTTAGGCGCTTGCATGTAGTTGAATGGTACAGCCGACATGACCAACTTGTTATCGATTGTATACAAAATAACGTACTTTCTTTGATGATAGATTTCTTCTCAGTTACAACCACGATTTAATTCCTGCACATTTATAGTATATTATTTCTGTATACATAAAATTTGTCAAGTGTTCGTGTATTTGTACGAACCTAGTGAAAGCCTGGTTATGTGTGTACCTGTCGTAGTCTCGTATACAAAGGAGCGCAGAAATCATGAATAAGATGGTTCAAATGTCTGTGTTTTCATTATGTTTTTATCTTTAAAATTTTAGTAACACAAAATCTTGAACTCACATTTGAAAATAAAATTATGAGATTAATCAGTATTATTTTTCCATGCAGAGACGAAGCCCCAATTACCCGATCTTCTTTTAAATATCCAATATTATATAAAAAATAATACAAATGCTCAAATATTCTGAAGAAATTTTAAAAATGCACATACCACCGAAAATTTCGGCGGCCGAATAACAAAATTTTTGTAATCCTTCTATTTGTGAAAAAATAAAAAAAATCTCTGACTTTTGTCAGACAAAAAGATTTTTTTTCAGTTTTTTTTTTCAAAATAGATACAATATCTTAGAATTTAAATGTACTAGAAGGACCACGATATTTTCTTTATTTATTTAGAAGTGACTTTTGAACCGGGATCAATAACTCAAATTCAAAACATTTTTATTTTTTTTCAGTAACATCCAAAGAAATATTTTAATTTTTCTTACAGCTGTAAAAAAATCCGACCTCAAAAATGTTAATCCAGATTATTTGTTGCAGTCTTTCTAATAAATTAAATTATATAGTATTCTATCAATTTTTGAAGAAATATATAAAATATTTCTAATATTTTAATAGAAAAAATAAAAAAATCATAAAAATTTCTAATTAAATTAAAAAACCATAAATATAAAAATCAGTTTCTCAGAAACCGAAGAAATCAAGTAAAAGTTTGTTTAACTCGGTCGCCGAAAATTTCGGCGGCCCAATATTTTCTTTGGCCTCTGAGATTTTCAGCGGTCTGGATATTTTTAAAATTCTTCAAAATATTTGAACATTTGTATTATTTTTTATTTAATGTTGGATATTAAAAGAAATCGGCGGAATTACTATTGAGGAGTCAATAAAATATATTTCAATTATGTATTCTTCGAAATCAGTTATAGTTAAGTTGTAGTTAAGACAACAGTATTATTAAGAAAAATGCAAGCATAGAAATTATCCTTGCAATTCGATTTCATGAGAAGTTGTACTTAACTTTTTCTTCATTGAATTTCCTTGAAAATGGATAGTATTTCTCATGAGATGATTTGGGATAAGAGGTGGTTATCTCAACGTATCTTCGAAATTATCCTTGCAATTCGAGTTCATCTTATTTTCGTCTATTCGTCTATATTAATTATTTTCTAATATGAGCTCGTAAATTTTACCAGTGTCAATTTTCTCTAGGTAAGGTAGTTTGCTTTTGTTTTTTGAAAGAAGGTAAATTTGCTTTTGTTGACGGTCAACTATGTATGGTTAAAATGTCTCATAGTTGCATTTTTTTCGAGTCCCAATTATACTTTACATTTTTATCTTTATTTTTAAATTTTAAAAATTCAATTCGAACTGCTCAATATAATCTCTATATTAAAAATCACTATTTCATACTTTTGGAGACCAAATTTCATATTTTTGAAATTTTTTTAATATTCTTTTTGAACAGATAAAAAATCACTATTTTAGATGGTCCAAAATCTTTTGCAAAATAATGATTTTGTACCGATCTAAAAAATAGTGAAAGGTTTTAAACAATACATAAAATTTGATCTCCAAGCATATTTTAATGCAGAGTTTATATTAAGCGGTTTAGATCGACTATTTCGACTTTGAAAATAAAGATAAAAATATGAAGCATAATTAGGGTACGATAATGAAACATTTTAATTGTGTTCGTATACAAATTGGACATGCAATATAATAGTATATGAGGATGACGTGGACAATGTTATTGATAGGTGCGATTTGACACGGTATTTGCGAAGCTTGCTTCTACACTGAGATGACAAAGACATTCATAAAATCTAAGGAGAAACAGAAAATCTTTCGCGGGCTAAGAACTAAGAACTAGCTAGTGATAGGGATTAGGGACAACATAATTTGTATAATTAATACGGATCTTTGCACGAAAACATAATTTGTATTATTAATACGGATCCAATCTGAAAATTTCCAGCGTTGAACGCACGTTTCTGAATCTACAGTAGATTTAGAAATATAAGAAATTTCAACAACCAATTACGAATTGATTTCGATGGCGCCACAAACAATATGCACTACATTTTCCGTAAACACGTCAAATGACGAAATTGACAATGAAAGGCTTTTAGAATTTTTTTTAATTCTTCTATCATAACAGGTTTTGATGAGCCTAATAATGAAAAATTCTGCCAGCGTATCAGAATAAGAAACGTGAGAAACTGAGAACCTTAAATGCCAACCGCTCATTTGTATTTAATTCATAAGTCAAATTAAATGGCAGATCTCGAGAAACGTGATAACCTTAAATGCCAACCGCTCATTTGTATTTAATTCATAAGTCAAATTAAATGGCAGATCTCGAGGTGGAATCACTCCATCTGTTTAATTCGGTTGACAAGAACATTTATATTAGAATTTTTAATTTAAGGTGGTTAATTTTTAATTTAATTTTAGAAATGTGGAAGAGTTTTTTATTTAAAAACTATACAGTAAAGTTAAAAACTATTTATAAATTCTATGCAAACTAAATGGTTGATTCAAATTATTTCTCTTTTTTAATTTGTTACTGACGTAGTTTAATAGAAACTTTAAAATTAATTTTAGGAACGTAAGAGTTAAAAACTTTAGAGACCTTAATTTTTAAAAAATAATTAACAGTTATTTAGAAACTCATTTGAATTGCTGAGATGTAAATGCTATCGCTAATGTTTGTTCCCAGCTGCTCATTTGTACCAAACATTAAGAATAGGAAATGATTAATTAATTAACTATGACAGTGTTGTTGGATGGGAGAAATAATCATGCACAACAAATACAAATCAAAAGCAAGAAATAGATGCCAAGATTTCTATAATTTAGAACATCACGCCAATTACAATATCACTCTTCAATTAATATTATTTTGTGTGTGAAATATATAGATTCAAAATCAAACTCTTACTATGTAAGTAAATGCTCAAAAGAAAAATCATGACTTATATATAGTCCTTTCTTTCACTCAAAGAAAAAGTTCATATAATGTAATGTCAAATAAAAAAATAAAAAAATTTATTATTTTTTTGCATTATTTAAAGACATATATTGCTTAGGAACTACAAAAGACATAACAAACTTTTTTTTTACAATATACACGTAATAAATGTGATGTAAGTATATGACAGTAGAGTTGGGATCGTCTCCTACTCATTTTATAATAAAGTAGGCTTCGTACTCAATTCGGATCCAGTGATGTAACCTAATTTGGATCGAGACCGTCCAATTCGAATCCGTGAAGATTTATCTGCAAAGTGAGCGCACACATTCCTACGATGAGCTGTATACACTACTAATATTGTATCATGTATGATAAAATACAACAATAAGGGATTTTTTCAAAATCTTTCAAGTACGATACGCTTCTCCGATTATATATATTTTGTTATTTTAATGGAGCTTCACATTGTAGCCCCTACGCTATCGTTCTCTCAAGTTTCTTCTTGCGTGGACGAATCAGACAGTGCACACCCCTTCCAATTTATTTGCTTTTATTTTATACTATACAGTTTGAAAATGTCAAAAACAATACTTTTTTTTTAATTTAGAACCTTGTAAATTTTGAAAACTATATACACAGGCCACTAAACAATAATTAATCATATATATATTTGAATAGTTAAATAAATCTTAAGGTACTCTTAGCAAGAAATAAGATTTCGCCGGAGTTAACATATATAGTTAATTAACCGGAAGTTGGTTGAAGGTATATTGACATATGTACCTTTCTTAGTATCATTTGCTTTGCCAGAATTCTGAGAAAATTTTATACTTGAGATTGTCCTTGCTTCCTAAGCGGAGATCAGCATGGATCTTCTTTAAAAACTTGAGCAGTCCAGGGGTGAAAAAGAAAATTGTTGGTGAACAAGAAACTTGAGCTTTGGTAGCGTCACCTATTGGGGCTAGTTGTTGGTATGATCACCATTCACCAGACCACAGCCACCGATTTGGCGGTGATTGCCAAAATACATAAACAACTAGCTCCAACAGGGACGCTACCAAAGCTCATTGTGGATACCAACAATTTTAGTTTTCATCCCGGGACTGATCAGGTTTGCAGAGAGGACCCATACAATATGCGCACTCTCTTTATCTCTCTTTCAAACTCTTATCTCTCTGTTTTCGAAAAACTTGGCTGCCAAAAATCTCTCTACATCCTCCCTCTTTATGGTCTCTTGCTTAGAGATGCGCTCGCTAGATCCAAGCCTTGCTCAACAAATAAAATATAACCGTTGGGTAGAATATTGTGCTTTACAGCTGTTTCAACGTGAGATATTATTTTTTAATATTATTTGTCATGTGATGGGCATGTGACATGTTTGTTTCAGTTGACTAATTCAAAGTTTATATCACTCCAATGCACAGATCCAGCTCATATGTGTAACGGCCAAATTTTATGGAAGCGATTTTCATTAAAGGAAAATTAATTGAGTAGAGGGCTGTTATTCTGTTAACCTAAGTTTTTTGGTGAGTTTAATTTTTAAATTTTATTAGAATGATTTCAAACAACAAATTCAAATAGTATAAATCGAGCTACACATCACGAGTGATACATTTACATGTCAAATTTATAAATTTTCGATTTAATTTAGTATAAAGTTAATAGGTAAAAAAAAAGTTTATAAGATAATTTTAATGCGCTTATTTTTCATCATTTTTTACCGCTGGACTTTTATATTATAATAATTATATTAATTTAAAAACTTATAGATTCATTTAACATGTAAACAAAAATTTATCGTTTGAAGTTGATCCGATAGATTTTGACTGAAATTTTTATTTATAACATTTTCAGAAAAATAATAAACCAAATAACCATCATTTTGAGAAATTTCTGGATCTAGCATAGCCGCACTGGCATTCTGCGGACCCATTCCAGGAAGGCCGCAGAATGCCGGTGCGGACCCCTACAGGACACTATATAAGAGGTCCGCTGGTTAACTTTTTTGTATCAAATCAAGTTTCAATCCCTCCGACCTCGAGTAAGTTTTCTTCTTCTTTTCTAGTTTTAATTTTTAGTGTAGAGTAGTAATTAGATTTAGGTTTAGGGTTTAGGGTTAGGGTTTAGGTTTAGAATTTAGATTTTGGGTTTAGAATTAGATATTAATTTAGAGTTTAGAATTAGAATTGTACCAAAAAGGTTTAGGTTTAATTGTACCCAAATTGAACTAGGTTTAATTGTACCCAAATATAATTGTACCAAAATTGAACTAGGTTTATTTCACCAAAATTAATTATTTGAGCACCAACATTAAACTGGACTTATACCAAAACTCTCATATTTGACCAAAAATTATCAAATACAGCATGACATCCAGTAGAGATATACCGTTTTCCAGTAGGGGTGTACCTTCTTCTAGTAGAGGTACACAGCATGGCCCTACAGTCACGCCGTACGAGATGTCTCAGTACATCGAGACAGCATTGGCAGATGTTCCGGGTATCCGGAGTCGCACCGACAGGGTCAGCGACTTCTTGTGGTACCCGAATGCGGAGGCATCGGATTTTAGAGGCTGCCACTAGGGTAAGTTATAAATTTGTCATATTTATAAAAATACTGTAACTTAATTTTTTTTATGAATGAACTTGATATGATTTTTTAATTAAATGCAAGGTTTGGATGCGGTTACGGTTCGTCACAACCGCATGTGGCTACGGTACCAGCCGGCGTATGGGGGGTATTATGCTCGATGGGATTGTACCAGCCATCCCAGATGGCCGAGGAGAATGCTGACGAGGGTTTATCTTCTGGCCTCGTTGAGCGATGGCGTCCCGAGACGCACACCTTTCATCTCCCCCATGCTGAGATGACAGTCACCCTACAGGACGTCAGTTGCCTATGGGGTATGACTATTATCGGGGAGCAGGTGACGGGCGTCGAGTACGGAGACTTCTGGGCATTGTGCTTGGAGCTGTTGGGTATCTCGCACGAGGAGCTCCAGAAAGAGAAGAAGAGAGGGGAGAAGACCGTGGTCTCACCCAGCAACATCAGCTTGTCAAAGTTACGGGCGAAATTCAAGGATTTTCCGGATCGAGCAGATCAGGTATTCAATTGTACAATATTTAATTTAAATAATATTAGATTTATTTTTTTGTAAATAATGTTCTAATTTAAATGAATAACAGGTGGTTGTTGACTGATACCTGCGCGCCTATATTTTGGAGATGATCACCTGTCGGTTGTTTCCGGATTCGCATAGAGATCAGGTGCGGCTGTGCTACCTCAAGCTTCTGCGCTACCTGTTCATTGCAGGCAGGTTCAACTGGGGAGGTGCCACGCTGGGTGCTTATATAGGTAAGAAACACATTCTTATAATTCTTATAATTTTTTTCAAATATTATACATCGTAGTGTAGTAACACTGACTTTGTACATTGTAAAGTGGTCTTAACAATGCCTGCTTGAAGAAGAACAAGACCTTTATTGGACCATGCATGTTACTATAGCATTGGTCCTACGCACATCTGATTGTTGGCCGTCCAGTCATGACCAACAAGACAGATGTGCCGGAGTGAGGCAAGCCCGAGCCAGACAACTGCCCTGCATACGGCGTCAGGTACTGTTATCCTAAGATTTGGGTGGGTGCAAGGCATGACTCGTCTCTCGGCATCACATTCTGGAGACAGGAGATCGAGCATCTCAGAGATGATCCAGAGTATGTGAATTGGAAGCCCTACAGATATTATGTAAGTTTACTTTTATTTTTAATTTGATTTAAATTTTTTTCATATTTTTTCAGTTCGAATTGATATATGATATTAAATCTATACTTCCAGGTCGCGGTGGATGACGCACATCAGTGCTATTTTGAGATATTGCCTGAGCGATGTCGTCAGCAGGAGCGTTTCTGGCTTGCAGAGGTGCTGCTCATATATTTTCAGGTACCGTAATTTCATTATGATAGTTATCTACACTGGCGACTTAATTTAATAAAAATAGCCTAACGTCTTAAAATATATAGATCATCGAGCACCACTACCCCGGACGGGTCATGAGACAGTTCGGGATGCGTCAGCTTGCTCCGCCCCCGGCACCGATCATCGAGGCAGTCTGGCGAGGGCTTCATCATGCCAGAGACACCACTGCAGGCAAGAATTGGAGGATTGTGCGTGCCGATTACGTGTTCGAGACAGGAGCTGCAGATCCCCCATTGCCCGAGCCGGATCGTACCATGGATGTCGCGCCAGTGTAAAAACTTTTTGTTATTAATTCAAAACCTTCACTATAGCTTTCTGATTGGAATATCTAACATTTGTTGTAATTCGTACAGACCTTACAGAGATTGGTACCAGGATCATGGCGCGTACACCATATTTCTGGAGGGGTACCTCGCCAACATTCCCCATGAGCGGGTACCGAAGCTGAGGGATCGGAGAGGACGGATCCATGATATTATTCCTGCCGGCGCACCTCTCGCAGCCATGGTATTTTTAATTTGAAGTTTCAAATTAAAAACTAACAATATTTACAATTGTACAACTTTTTCATAATTTTTCATAATTTTTTAATTTTCAGGCATTATATCTTGTCAAGAGTTGCGTCATAGGAGCTACGATGGCCGTGACTAGGGGATGGAAGAGGCTCGGGAAGGTCATCCTCAAACACAACGTACCCGCAATGTGCCAGTGTGGGTACAGGGCGCGTCTTGACTCTTACTGAGGTGCGCTGGCTTGGGCGGTGTTGATGCGGTCGACGACATATTTGACGAGGCCGATGTCTACGTCCCGTACACTGGTGATGAGGACATGTTTGCACCCGTCCATGACACTGAGACGGTCGGGCAGGCGTTCGACCGAAGTGCCGAGTTGATGCGCCGAGCCGCACATGAGGCCATGGGATCCCAGGCTATGATAGATGCCGAGGTATAAAATACATAACTGTGATTTTTTTCTTATTCAAAACATTATATAATTTGTAAGTTACTACAAGATGAGGACGAGGAGGAGGAGCCGTTCCAGTTCAATATCTCAACTGATTTTGGCACAGAGGGAGATGAACTGTATTTCCGGGTTACAGTCCCACTCAGACAGCACCTCCTGCGTATCAGTCAGGGTATATTCAGACAGAGCCCATCCCGTAATTTTCTGGACAGTCTTCACCGCAGGTACCTCACCCTTCCCTCCACGATCTTGACTCTTAGAGAATTCAAAAGACATATATACGCAAGCTGAGCTGTATACACTACTAATATTGTATCATGTATGATAAAATACAACAATAAGGGATTTTTTCAAAATCTTTCAAGTATGATACGCTTCTCCGATTATATATATTTTGTTATTTTAATGGAGCTTCTTATTGTAGCCCCTACGCTACATCGTTCTCTCAAGTTTCTTCTTGCGTCGACGAATCAGACAGTGCACACCCCTTCCAATTTATTTGCTTTTATTTTATACTATACAGTTTGAAAATGTCAAAAACAATACCTTTTTTTTAATTTAGAACCTTGTAAATTTTGGAAACTATATACACAGGCCACTAAACAATAATTAATTAATCATATATTTGAATAGTTAAATAAATCTTAAGGTACTCTTAGCAAGAAATAAGATTTCGCCGGCGTTAACATAGTTAACCGGAAGTTGATTGAAGGTATATTGACATATGTACCTTTCTTAGTATCATTTGCTGTGCCGAGTTCTGAGATAATTTTATACTTGAGATTGTCCTTGCTTTCTAAGCGGAGATCAGCATGGATCTTCTTTGAAAACATGAGCAGTCCAGGATTGATCAAGAAAATTGTTGGTGAACAAGAAACTTGAGCTTTGGTAGCGTCACCTATTGGGGCTAGTTGTTGGTATGATCACCATTAACCAGACCACAGCCACCGATTTGGCAGTGATTGTCAAAATACATAAAACAACTAGCTCCAACAGGTGACTACCAATGCTCGTTGTGGATACCAACAATTTTAGTTTTCATCCCGGGACTGATCAAGTTTGCAGAGAGGACTCATGCAATATGCGCACTCTCTTTATCTCTCTTTCAAACTCTTATCTCTCTGTTTTCGAAAAACTTGGCTGCCAAAAATCTCTCTACATCCTCCCTCTTTATGGTCTCTTGCTTAGAGATGCGCTGGCTAGATCCAAGCCTTGCTCAATAAATAAAATATAACCGTTAGGTAGAATATTGTGCTTTACAGCTGATTCAACGTGAGATATCATTTTTTAATATTATTTGTCATGTGATGGGCATGTGACATGTTTGTTTCAGTTGACTAATTCAAAGTTTATATCACTCCAATGCACAGATCCAGCTCATATGTGTACGGCCAAATTTTATGGAAGAGATTTTCATTCAAGGAAAATTAATTGAGTAGAGGGTAGTGTATTGAAAGGGTAGGGTCGGTCCGGTCCAAATCCGTCCGGTCTCTAGGTTGACTCGGATACGGGTTAGCCTGGGTCAACAGGTTGAGTCGGGTTGGGGTTTGAGTCGGCCGACCCTTATTAGACCTAAATCCGGCTGATTAGGTCGGGGCGGGTCACAGGTCCGGTCCGGATAGGTCCGGGTCGGTTTGTTTTTTTTTTTTTTGTTTTTGTTATATTTTTTTTGTTTTGTTTGGGGGTTTTTGGTTTTTTTTTTTTTTTTTTTTTATTTGAACTCAATATATTTTTGTTATAACAAAATCAAATTATGTTAAACCGAATTTTGTTAAAACCGAATTATTCTAAAACCAAATTAGTTTAAAATCAAATTATTCTAAAACGAAATACCGAATTAGTTTAAAACCGAATTATTTTTTATCTTTAAAACCGAATTATTTTAAAACAATAAATTTAAAAACAAAAGTTACCCTCCTCCTTTATTCCGGACTTGAGACTGACTATGTAAAATAACATAGGCGGAGTTCTAACTTTTTTTTTGTTAGTAATTATTCTTTAAAATGAAACATTGGAAATATTTAGAAATTATAATTTTAAAAAATAACAATAAATATTAAAAGATGTTAGAATTTTATACTGACACTACCTATCTAGTAGTTGTTGTGCATATACTATAGGTCGCTCTCTTGCTCACCGTTTGAATCTTCGTTAGGCTCAGGCGTCTCGGTACTGCTTTCTTGAGTTTCGACACCGGATGATGACGCTTCCATGGCATGTTGCGTGCGATCTTCAATATCAATCCAGTCTTTCAAGCACACAAGTCTCTCGAGAATATGTGCACCCAGCTTACTTCGTTTATCGGTGAGGATCCTGTTCGCCGAACTAAAACAGGATTCGGAAGGGACGGTTGACACGGGCACGGCAAATATGTCGCAGGCCATCATCACCAGCGTTGGATAGGCAGTTGCATTCCTCATCCACCAATCCATGAAGTCAACTCCTTCATTTTCGTTGGTCCCCAAACAGTAGCTCATTAACTCGTTCGTGTTACCTTGGGATCCCGTCGAGTCATCATCGTCCTGGAAATCGCCTAACAATCCAGTACTGCTGTGTGTGGATAAACTATTAAAACAATAGAAAAAATTAGTGGACAAATAATGTAGATATTATAAATCTAACTTACTTATCTAACATATTTAAAAATTAACAATAATTTAAAAAATAAAATCTAACATATTCAAATATATTTATCTAACATATTCAAAATAAATCCGAATTTCAAAATAAAATTTAACCTATTCAAAAATAAATCTAAATCTAACATATTTCAAAATATTCAAATGTAACCTATTACAAACTAAATATAACATATTCAAAAATAAATAATAACTTATTTATCTAACCTATTTAAGATAAATCCGAATTTTAAAAAATAAAATCTAATCTATTTCAAAATAAATCCGAATTTCAAAATAAAATACAATAATCTAACAAATCCAATAATCTAACATATCCAATAATCTAACATATTCAAAAATCTAACATATCCAATAATCTAATATATTCAAATCTTATTATCTAACATATTCAAAATTTAAAAAATAAAATATAACATATTTAAAAATAAATCTAAAATCTAACCTATTAAAAATAAATCTAAAAAATATTCAAAATTTAAAAAATCTAATCTAACATATTCAAAATTTAAAAAATAAAATATAACATATTCAAAAAATAAATGTATCCTATTTAGAAATAAATCTAAAATCTAACATATTTCAAAATATTCAATTTGAACAAACAAATAAATATAACTCTAATTTGAACAAACAAATATAACTCTAATTTTAAAAAATATTCCAAAATATTTCAAAACAAATATAACATTTATAGGAACAAACAAATATAACATTTATTTGAACAGACAAATAAATCTAACATATTTCAAAATATCTAACCTATTAAACTCTAATTTGAACAAACAAATATAACTCTAATTGAAAAAAAATAACTCTAACAAATTTAACTTATTCAAAAATCTATTTTAAAAAAATAAATATAACTTGTTCTAACTTATTTTAAAAATCTATTTTAAAAAAATAACTCTAACAAATTTAACTTATTCCAAAAAATAACTCTACCAAATCCAACATATTCAAAAATAAAATATAAATCTAACTTATTTATCTAACAAATCTAACTTCTATTTGAAAAATAAATCTATTTATCTAACTTCTAAAAATAAATCTAGCTTCTTTATCTAACAAATTTAAAAATAAATCCGAATTTAAAAAAGAAAATCTAACCTATTAAATATAAATCCGAATTACTCAAAATTACTAACAATATCTAACAATTACTAAAAATTACTAACAATTAGTCAAAATTACTAACAATTACTAAAAATTACTAACAATTACTAAAAATTATCTAACAATTATTAACAATATCTAAAAATTACTAAAAATTACTAACAATTACTAACAATTACTCAAAATTACTAAAAATTACTAAAAATTACGAACAATTACTAAAAATTATCTAACAATTCCTAACAATTACTAAATTAACCTATTTAAACTAATTCTAATTATCTAACAATTACTAAAAATAAATCTAACCTTTTAATCTCGCGGAAAAATCTTGCGGGAGGTGCCGAACTTCGTAATTCCGTTTGCGTATTTGTAGAATGAAATAAATTTGCAACTCTTTTTTTTTAAACAATAAAATTAAAATTTGAGAATAATGAAAATATTGAGAGTATGAGAATATGAGATTGAGAGAATGAGAGATTGAAAGTAATGAGTATGAGATGTGAAAATGTATGAAGAATTGGGGTGTATTTATGGGGTTTTTTTTTTAGGGAAAATTTTACCCTTTTTTTTTAAAAAATTTGAAATTTTCGGTGGGGGGTCGGGTTGGGATGGGTCGGGTCCCACCGGGTTTTGGGGGGTTAGGGTCAGGTTTTGGGGGGGTTAGGTCGGGTTCGCCCGGGTTCGCCCGGGTTAGACCGGTTTGGGGTCGGGCTTAATCCGGTCCGGGTCGGGTTCGGGTAGGCGAGTTGAAAAGGTGGGGGTATGGTTGGGTTTCGCCCAGAAAACCACATCCAACCCGTTTCAAACCCGACCCGACCCTTTAGGACGGTTCGGGTCGGGTCCGGGTCCCGGGTTTCCTCGGTCCGGGTCGACCCGAGCGGGTAAAATCAATACACTAGTAGAGGGCTGTTAACCTCGTCAAGTTTTTTGGTGAATTTAATTTTAAATTTTATTAGAATGATTTCAAACAAAAAATTCAAACAGTAGAAACCGAGCTGCACTTCACGAGTTATACATTTACATGTCAAATTTATAAATTTTCGATTTAATTTAGTATAAAGTTAATAGGTCAAAAAAAGAAAGTTTATAAGATAATTTTAATGCGCTTTTTTTTTATCACTTTTTACCGCTGGACTTTTATATTATAATAATTATATTAATTTAAAAACTTATAGATTCATTTAATAAGTAAATACATTGCTCGTGAAGTAGATCAATTTCAACAGTTTGAATTTGTAATTTGAAGTTGATCCGATAAATTTTAAAGTTAATCTCACAAATAATTAGGTGAGCTTAAGAACACACTAGCTCTACTCAAATTAGTTTGGTTATAAAAAAAATTACAAGGAAAGCCTGGCTTTGAATTACAAATAACTATAGCAAATGCTTCTATGGACACTCATAACACACACACTTGTTATTAAATTGAAAAATGAAACTGATGTCTTCAGACAACTCTCATTGGGAGTTTCATTTTTTTTATTATTATTGTGAGATATGAACATATTATATTTGTTCTTTTCAAAATTTTAGGGTAAAACTTAACTATGCTTTGCGCTATGTGCGTGCACTAATAAGAAAAATCAATAAATAAATAATGTAAAAAAACGCTGTAATTTTGCAATTATCTCTTTTTTTGTCCCCATGGAAGGTGGTAAAATAGTGAATTGTAACCATAGTAACAAGCGAATAATTCAGATTTGAGCTGTTGGCGAATCAATCTTTGTATTATTTGGTTTTTCAAACTTTTTCTGAAATTTTTCAGAACATTTTCCGAATTATTCGTGAATTTTATGAATTTTTCTCGAATTTTACAAATTATTCGTAAACTTTTCACGAACTTTTTGCAAATTTTCTTCTTTGCTCTCAATGTATAATTCTGAATTATACCTGAATTATTTCCGAATCATGAATTTTGACTCTACTAAACCTTTCGCTAATCATTATTGTCACTGTGATTGTAACTGTGTCCTGCTGTGTTCATCAGTTGGGTACTGTTTCGGTACCACTCTTCTGTGTAACTTTAATTTCCTATAAGAATCGGTATGCTGTTGGTCCACTTTTGTCAAAAAACAAATAGCTCTCAAAGTAATCAAGTCACTTTCGAGCTAGAGACACACAAGATCAGCTAAGCGCTCGAACGAGTTGAGATTTGCATAGTGGGATTACATGTGTCTGATTAGATCTTTAATTTAATTTAATTTTCGGCTTTGACATTTGATTTGGATTTGGTTTTGGTATAGATCGGAGCATATCTATCCAATTCTACGGTATAAAAAAAAAAAAAAAAAATGGGCCATCCGACAGATGCTCCATATTGTGTTCTAGATAGTGGGCCGAGATTACGCAAAATCAGCCCAGTGTTCTCGACTCTTTAGTAGATTTGATGAGATTTGACTTATTCCAAAGTCCTAACAAATGATGTATCAATATATTTTGAGATCTTACTTTTAATTTGTGCTTAAGACTATAAAACATAAGACATGAAAGATACACGTAATATACAAAGGCGTCAGGCTGACCTTAAATTTGTATTTTAAGGTTCACTTTTGCGTAGAGCAAAAAGTTAGGATTGATCTTGTGTATTTTAATATCAACTGGTTGGAGCATAAACACGTATACATGTCGTAGAATGCTAGACTTGAGTCCGCTCTTTACTCGCAGACTGTTAATAATTACTTGTTTTCTTTTATCCTTTCAGTTTTAACTAGTTACCTCTGTTGCGGCTACGCCGCAACTATTTTGTTGGGCTATGAAATCTGTTTGGTTGTCTTGTTGGAACGATATTTTTTCTAGAATGTGTATTCTTCTCGCCTTTTTGTTGTTGTGTAACTTGGTACTAGCTTTCTGTGCAGTGTATCGCTGAAGATAATTGTGGATTGGGCGATAGTTTCTTTCTTTATTTTGGAAATAACCTATGGTTTGTTCTTGCTTGTTAATCACTTTGTTTGATATGAAAGAAATTTCCGAGGAATCTTATAGCTTTTGATTTGAATTCCAATACTCAACTATATATATGCTTTAATTAGGAGATAGTGCAAAACTAAGCATTCTTATAATTAAATGAAGTCCAATACATCAATTTTCTTTCTATAGCAAGTGCGACCTCAAAATAGCCCTTTATTATAGTATGAAGAAAAGTCTAGTAATAATCTATATATCAGATAATTTTTAATTTTTTTGAGAAGTGAGTGTCTAGACAAATTCATCTTTTCAATGACTGTTTGATGTTGCCGCCCTCCTTACCATCGGGTTAGTTCCCCTCCATACCTGAACCATTAAAATGCATATACAATAAATTTACAATCTTTACTCTTTTCATTTAATCATAGAGTGAGATAGGTTGGCTTGTGGCTGAGCAACTGGCTTATGTTTGGACCCAACTCTCCCATCTCAAAATCAACCTTATAAATTAATAGAAAAATACTTGCCTTTCAAGTAGCAGCCGTGAGTTGCTGGTGGTGGGTAGAGTGTAACACCCCCATACTCTTTGAGCATATAATTAGTATAAACCACTCTCGATTTATTTGTGCTACTTGGGGCGGCCAAATGAGCTTTTGCCAAAATTTATGCACAATCGCTACACGTAGAGCAAATAAATATAGGCATTAGAAATTTTGGTAGACTGTGTAGTTAAGGAGGAAGAAAGAAAAGCAGCTCCTCAAGATTTCACTAAAGCAATGCACTACTTCGCCAATTTCTCATTTTGGATGACACCCAGGTAATGAGAAATGACTCACTTTGGTGATATATGTTGAAATTGAGTAGGGCCACTTTGTCAACTTTGACTAGCCGCGAACCGTGTTTCCGAAAATGAAAAGCAAATATGTCTAAATTATACTTAGAAAAAGGGAAGGAAAAGAGCAATTCTTTAGTTGTTCTGATAGATCCACAGGTACTACCTATTGCTCGTAGGTATACTTGGATTTATAAAGTTAGCGCAAAGGAAATTTTTTTTTTTAAGAAAACTCAACATGAAATGGATTGAGAAATATGATGTAAAATAAAAGTTTGATTCTAAATTGTTTGTTTCTGAGTCTTCTATTGGATTGTGATTTTGGATTTTCAACTTGGTCCTTGGATCAGTTTGCACTGACTGTTTTAGCAGAACAGGGCAATGAGGGTATTTTTAATGCCAATGCTATACCAATAGCATTTTCCTTATGTTTCAATACTGGTGCCATGTATGCCTGATTACCAGGGATTGGTTAGGGATGGTTACAATTTGGTTTGATGCCTGGTTGGTTGCAGAACAGGTTTGAAGTGGGTCTAAGTCGCTGATTTCAATACCAGAAAAGGAGTAAAGCAAGATGGAACATGGAAAAAATGATATAATGAAAGATCTAATTAAGTAATGAAGTTGTGAGAACCAAAGCTGGAAGGATTTTTTCCATAAAGGTCTTTGGTTTTCATTTGTTCATGGTTTTTTTTATGATCTTTTCTTTTGATTCAATAGACATATCATTCAGAAATCGTTGGATTAATTATTTAGAAACAAATGGCTTATCTCAGATATGAACTGACGTCTATTTGCAATTTCATCCTCTTCCTCTCTTTTTTGCAAAGAAATCCTTCTTTTAATATTTTGCAACTTAATGCTATTATATGAACACTTTAAGAGGTGAGCTGTAGTTGTTAAATGCAAGAGAAAGAATGATTAGTAGGAAATGTTAGTTGCATTGAGATGTATGATATGTGACAGTTAGAAGGAAGTATGTTCTGGTAATGAAGTTGTAGATCGAATTGTCCTAAAGTTTAATAGGGATTTAAAAAAAAAAGAAGGCACAAAATATATGAAAAGTGATTTCCATTGATTTCCCACTGCATAGTAGGGTAGGTTACAAAATAGTGACACAAAATTAGTGGGTTACAAAATGCTTGTTATAAAAGGAAAATATTGGTACAAAAGTAGTGGGTTACAAAATGATGGTTACAAAATATTGATCTGTAGGCTAAGGTAGCCGCACATTCAGTCTTAATAGAGGAGGTTAATTCGAAGTTGGGCACTTCAAACCTCAATGATATTGACACGATTTGGTGGATAGGGGGGAGCATGCCTTCCTTCATTTTCGTGGAATGTGCCATGCATACTGCCACTGGAGACTGATGTCTCAAGTGGCCTAGGTAGTTGCAGTAGCTGGAGGTGGGTGTTGCAGAGCATGGCATTCATATTCTCCATGTACTGGAGACGATTTTCGAGCATAGCAATGTGGGCATAATACTCCATGAATAAGGTCGTCGCTTCATTATTCTCCATTCATATTCTCCATGAATAAGGTCGTTGCTTCATTATTGCGAGGGTGCAAACGGTAGGCATAATACTCGGACATGGTGACAAATTTCCTATCAGTTTTTGTTCCACCAAGAGACTCAGAAGCGTAGCTAATGTGCGGATGGTAATCATCCTCACCATACGGGAAGATAAGAGGGTATTGCATTGCCATGAGAGAAGGGTGCTCCGCACTAACACGTTTCAACCCTTGTGAACGGTGTTCAACAATGATATCCCTACCCTTCTGGTCAGCTGATAAGTCACCAACAACGAACCCTACAATTTCTGATGCAGTCGGCATCGAATATTGAGGGGGTAACTGATCCCTGTCCGAACGTATTCGGATTTGGAAATCGCATAAATTTGACTGTAGGTAACTGTCACGTAAACAACGAAAATGACGGACTAAAACATTGTGAGTGTTAAGCATCTCCATCAAGGCCTCGACAAGGGGGGGACGTATTTGTCTTCTTTTTGCCGTGTCTGAGAAAGGGGCAATCCTATTCTGGATTTCATGTTCAGTATCAAAGACGTACAACTGCAGGAATGATGGACGACAATCAGGCAATGGAAGAAGGGATCCTATTCGGTGGTAGACCTCACCGGAAATTTTGAATACGTAAGGAGCTGAGCCATTATTTATATGGTCGTCAACATGGCAACCTATCGAGGTCATTGAAAGAAGGGAATTATACGTCCTAATGAGGTCACGAAAGTGGTTAGAATCATCACAGCCACCTGGTGATAACAACATCTTCAACAAAGGAGGGGGAAATTGTAGTGATGGCAAGCGTACACGGCCTTCCCGACAGCACAAATTGTAACGGACATCAGATTTCGTGGATGTTGCAATGCAGCGTTCTCTGTACCAGAAGAATGCACCACAGAAGCCGCAATTGTGCTCGGGAAACCCGACATCCAGAACATCTGGGGGACGATCTGAAGAGGTGGAACAAAATTGGGAGATGTAAATTGTTGGTTGGGGATTTTTGTAATTAGGGTGGATTTCTTGGAGAAATTGACCAAATCTTCAAGGGATGTGCGACCATACACTTTTATAATTAGATTGTGAGATCACTAATTGTGAGTGGAAGAATACATACATTGCCGCTTGCGTGTTCGTCGCCCTTGGACGGAAGACGTATCAGTTTGGGAACCGTGATTTGGCGAAGGTGGTAACAGAGGGGTAGATTTCGCGATGTGGGAAAGTGTGTATTATCGAGCTGCATGCAACTATCATCGGAAGTTGGAGGGTAACTCGTAACTCCTAACGACGATGATGGTAATATTCGCCGTGATCGATAAGGAATTTGACTCGATGACGGCATCTCATGAACACCAATTGATAACGGTGCATTACGGGAGCTGCAACGTCTCTTCATCGTGCAAAGGCAATGTAGTGTAAGGAGTCGGAGGGAAAATTAAGGAATATGGAGAGACGAGTTGGTAATGCTGTTTTGGGAAAGGCAGATAACCACTCGAGCATAAGCCCGAGGAGAAGCATTATAAGGAGTCATGTTAAGGGTAACAAAAGGTGAAAAAAAAAGAGAGATGTAAGGCGTAAATAGAGGAAGAACTCACAGATGACAGAGGTGTATGCCGACCAGCGATGCTGTAGTTCATGGAAGGATGCCTGTCATAAATTTCAAGAAAGAATAACACATTAAAAACTAAGTTTGTCAGTCAACCAATGTTGCGGGTGTCTCTTTTTGAGGTGGTTCATTTCTGTGAAGAAGGTGGTGAATCCCTTGATGTTGCCAGATCTGTGAAGGAAAGCTTGAGGTAAGGAGGAAATTTGGGCTGACATTGGGATAGTAAGGACACTATACAAAGGGTAGCATGTTATGCTGGTATGATACAGGTAGCACGTGGTACGCGGAGGTAAGAAATAGGGGAAAGAATGAAAGACATGGGGAAAAAAGGAAAAGATTGAGAGGAGCATACACACCTAATTCATTTGCGAAGTACATCGTATCCTCTTGTTGTAAATTGGCACTCGCTAGCTGCTGGTTTCACTCGTCTTTGTGACTAGAAAAATCTTATGTGTGTATTACTTTATCTATATGTGATAGCTCTTCCCTTTTCAATCTGCTGTTTTACTGTCCCTAATCTGCCCCTTTACTGAACTGCATGTTAAGAATAGGTCCTAAGCCACAGAAATGCTGAAACTTCTTGAGCATTTAGAACATGATTAGTAAATAATAAGAACTTGGCATCTAATAAGAAGTTGAGCATTTACTGAACTTGGCATCTAATTCAAGGCTTGCAATAATAATAAAAATGTAAATTGAGCCCTACTATACCAGTACTTTGATGTAGCAACTCAAATTGAAATTAGTAATATTTAAGCAAAAGAAATAACTTGATATTCATGAAAGAAGGAGAATTGGGAAATGAGAAGTAAGAACATAGAAGGCACTGTACCTTTAGTCTAGCAATCAATTCTCAATTGACTTCTTCTTGGATCCAATTTCTGTTTAAATTGGAAATTCATCAAGATAGAAGTAAGGGAAAATACTAGTGAGAATTGCACATGGCTAATAAACATTCAAGGTATTAAATCTTGCACTCTGGTTCCATAATATATCCTTCAAGCAAAGATTTTAGTAATGTACCAGTATAGTTATTGTACATAGCACTAAGAAAAACAATAACAGGATGTGCTTAAATTTGAGTCTTTCCTGATGATTTTCGGAATGATTCTTAAAGTATGCCGTATGCGCAGTCTGACATGATTCTTCGACATTGCATATATTACAAAATTAAAGGAAGATCAAGTTAGGGTGTGAAATGCAATTCTTATCAATTGAAAACCCTGAACAGTACATACCATAGTTGATATTTTATTCTTCTTTTAAACCTAAAAATAATAGTGCATAATTATTACCATGTTGAATCATAAACCGTACATAATTCTTTCGGACTGCATATATCCAACTTATATTTAACAGATTATTAATGACAACCGAGTTGAAGCCTAAATTTTGAATCGTTAGGGAAAGACATTTGCTAATATGTCAAAAGAAATGGATAATTATATTTGTATATCAAGATCCGTTGTACTTTAACTTCCACCTAAAGCCTAAATATTAAATTTATTAAACAGGAAAAGTACCTGGAAAGCTATGCAGACAACATGGTAGAAATATCTTTCCTTCCCAGGGAGCGTACCGTCTCAGCAAAAAAACTGATAGAGCAAATGTAAGAGGAAATCAATCATTTTTTAACTCTTAACTTTCTGTAACTGGTAAGAAAAAAATTCAACACACAGTTGTGCACAATGCTAGTACTGTGTTCTTTCTCTCGAATAAACTACATCACAATTAAGGCCCTCTGCCGTCCAAATCAGCTGCTTCTGGTATCCCAGTTCGGATGGCTTCTCTAAAAATTTTCCCATACATGACCCCCTCAAAATCTTACACAACCCTACCCTATGTGTCTAATGTTATTCCAGAAAAGTTTCAAGTAAAAATAAGCAATGCAACATTTGTTTGTGCATATCTTTCTCCAGCAATCAAAAATTTCTCAGAATCTAGACCAGTCGGAGAAAAATCCATACCATTAGACATTAAGATAATAATTTACACTAAAGTAATAGATGACGATAATGTTTACTTCAAACCCTAGTTGCCCACAAAGTTTAATGGATGTATGCCTTTTGGAGACAGAGTTTTGGGGCCTTCGAACTTGACGCAACCTACTGCAGTTTTGTAAACAACAGCTGGTACACCCTTTAAAATGGCTTTTTATAAAATTTTCCCCATACATTACCTCCCCTCAGAACTGTACACAATCCTACTCTATATGTTGACTGACATTACACGAAGTTGTAAGTAAAAATAAGCAATGTAACATATGTTTCTGCACATTTTTCTCCAACAGTCCATAATTTCTCAGAATATGGACCGGTCGGAGAAAAACCTGTACCAGTAGACATTAGGGTAATAATTTAGGCTAAAGTGAAATATGGTAACAATGTGCACTTGAAACCCTAGTTGCCTACAAAATTTGAAGGTTGTACGCCTTTGGGAGACCCAGTTTTGGGTCTTCGAATTTGACGCAACCTGCTGCAGTTTTCTGGACAGCAGCAAGTCCCGTCATTTTCCTCCCATTTTATCCTTCAACCAAATGTCACCATGAAGCAAATTTGAGTCCCATGCACCCTAATTTACAATGCCCTCCAAAAACAATGATTTTGTACCTATTTAAAATAATTCAGGTGGCCCTATGGGTTTTAAGCACTAAATATAAGCTGATCAAGGATAAGGAGAAGTTTGTGTATACCCTTTTTTTTGTCACTTTTTTTTTCTCTTAGGGTTGACCAGAAGTTTCGTCCATGCATACATTGGTATGAACTTTAAGGGAAGCACTCAGTAAATATAGGCAGGTATTGGTACTGGTGTAATGAGAGATGAAGATAACAGCCACATGAAGGATATTTACCTTATGAATATAGGAGACTGCCTGAACAACCTTTGCTGGTATATCACTATTGACCTTTGTCGTGCAATACATGCAACATCATATATCAGTATGATCAATTGAAGACAATGAACTACACACGGAAATAGTGGATGTGAGAAGTTCATCCGTCGAGAAACTTAGAAAACTATTATAAGTAGTCATACTGTCCCTAATCTGCCCTTTACTGAACTGCATGTTGGAAATAGCTACTAGGCCCCAAAATTTCTGGAATTTTTTTAGCATGTACAACATAATTAGACATGCATTTCCCTATGAGGGATAGAAATTTAGGTTTAGGAGATTGCTCAAAAATAATTCGAGAAGTTTGGCTGTCGGAATAACCTAAACTGCAACAACATTAAATTTGAAGCTAAGAAAAAAAATACTAAAATCTTCGAAAAATTCCTACAAGAAATGTATTGTGCCTCTATACATAATAATAATAACCCGTTGCCCAAAATTGCCATCTCAAATGGGAGTACAATTGGACATGAAGGGACTTCAAGTGAGTACCGTTGTACCACCAGTTCAGTCAATTACATAAGAATCTCAACTGGTACCATCAAATTGAAGTTGCATCTGAATATGACCAGCCTGAGTAAACTCTGTAACACCTCTACATCTCTCTACATGATTGCTCAAAGTTAGGGATTTCTGAACAATACTATTAGTGCTGTGTTAGCTTACTTTGGAAAGTAAGTTTTGCCTTCATGCAATGGACAGACATAAACGATTCAGATTCAACTGAGACATGTATGGTTGTGTGTGATTTTTTTTTCTTCGAATTGTACACATGCAGATGAGTCTGTATTCTCTACACCAACACACCGTTCGAGTTACCTTAAGTAATGTGAATTCCATATGCAATTGGGATATAGATGCATGCTGTAAATATTACAGTGAATGTAAAATAAGAAACACTAAGTCTTCATTGAAGAGGCAAATCATGGATGGGAATTACTAGAATAAGTGAAGTATTTGGTTTTCAATATGTTTCAACTACGAAGAAGTGATCTGGCTTTTACCTTATAAAATAAGCAACGTAAGCCTGAATTTTTTTCATACTGGACATTAATTGAATCATGGGAGTTCAAGAAAAGAGACTATCTTGTAAGAGATATTTCTTTTTCATAATAAATATCTCACATAAACAACCAACTGTTACTTAGTTTAAGCTAATTTTGTAGTCAATATATGTATAGTAGCTGTTCAGCTTGTCCTCGTTGAAGTCATATGTGTTTGTGGAGTGGAACCCTTTCGGTACAGTCCTCTGATTCTGGCACGGTTCAGAACTGATGTGGACCAATTATTAAATAGTAGGGTTTTGGGGGCTGTTAATAAATGTTTATACCTTTTTGTGTGTTGCGACGTAGCTAATGGCATTTGGAACTATCAATTTTGTGCTTAGATGGAGAACTTATTTGCTACTGGGAGAAATGATAATCACGGAAGACCTTGCTGAAATACATTTGTGGCATAGGAGTGGTATTAGAGCTGACTTACGTCACCTTAATTGTTTCACTTAGAACATCTATTTGTAATAAATAAATGGGGAAGAAAATCAGAACAGGAAGAATTAATCGCAAGAGACAGTACCTCCGTTTTAGCGGTTTCTTCACTTGGCAACCCACGCGGCTAAGCAAGCAGTGTCGGACGAGGAGGAGAGGGTGCGAAGATGAGCAGCTAGGGACGAGAGTGATTTGCGGCCTCTATTGACGGTGCCGAAGTTCAGTCAGGAGTCACATTGGGAGCACGCGGCACTCAATCGGAGAGACACGCGTCGTCGGGCTGAGGAAGCGAGCGGTGGTGAACCTGAATGGCTGGATTGACGCTAAGATACGCTGTGGAAATAATTTTCTTGGCGATGACATCAGACTATGTCACTGAAGTTTATCTGGCTAGTCCATCTAAGATCAGACGGCAGGGAATGGGGGTGTCACTGTTCCTCGACAGTAACACCCCATTGCCCTTTTACTATATATAATATATCTTGTAATTTTTTTTTTTTTTTTTTTTATTTTGAGCTTCTGAATGGTAATGGAAAGCCAAATTTAAGATTTATTTTTTATAAAAATAGAACTAATTAAAAGAAGGGAACCGAAAAAAAAAACAGATAGAACATGCATGAAATATTCTCTAGCATTGGAATTTTGGCGGAACCATCCCTCCGTACCCCAGACTAGGGGTGAAAACGGATCAGATAGTGGTAAAATCATATTAGTTTTTATTATTCAAATACAGATCGGATATTACATGGATAAGAATACAGATCGAATATTATATATATACGAATACGGATACGGATATAATTCGAATATCTATTTAAATATTGTAACAAAATTTACATATTATTTGATAAATTATTTTCATTAGAAAATAAAGTAACATAAAATATGAATATAATTCAGATATTTAATAATTATGGTGAACTAAATAATTTTTTGTGTATATACAAAATATGTATCTCATTAACATTAATCACCAACATAATTATATTTTTAATCAAAAAATAATATTCCTCTCTAGACATACATGATTCTAAAACAAATAAAAAAAAAAAATTATCCGTATCCGTCTTCGTATCCGTACAAACAAATATTAAAAAAAAAATCGCTCAAATAAATATCTGAAAAATTAAAATAATACATATACATATAATTTGTATTTAGCCGCAAACTATCTCTATCTGGAGAACAGATCGTGTGTAACGAAACAAAGAGATATATGGCTTTCCTTCTCTTGGCATAGACACGGTCTAAGAATTGGGTAATTAGTAGAAGGAACAAGTCAGCTGTTAATTTGTAAGTCTTAGACTCTAGTTTTAATATAATTTGTAGGCTGATCTCAGTCCCTTTTTTCATAAAAGAAAAGAAAAAATTAACCAACGTGGATATCAAGTAATTGGCAATAAGTGCTTTGCACAGTATTGCACTTATCTCTCCGTACTTGGCAACCAAGTAGTTGCACTGTTGCACTTGCACATTACTTGAAATGCACGCACACCTGTTATTTAGATGACTCGGACTATTTTCTATTGGACTTTGACATACTCTCACCGGTTAGTTGTTACAATTTTACAAGAAACCAGCAGGATAGCTGAGTCCTCCGTAAGGGCAAAAAGTAAATTATCCATCTTTACAAGTCCTTTACCCAAACCTCTACTAATCCTAAACCCTCGTCCCCTCCTCCGTTTCCCTCCACTCTCCCTGCCGCCACGCCAAATTCTCCATGGAAGACATCCAGAAGGAAAGGATTTCTCCTTCCCGAAAGAAGAGGAGCGGATCCTGTCCTTCTGGTCAGAGATCGACGCCTTCAAGACGCAGCTGAAGCTCACTGAGGGTAAGCCTGAGTACATTTTTTACGACGGGCCCCCTTTTGCCACCGGGCTTCCCACTACGGCCACATCCTCGCCGGGACCATCAAGGATGTCGTCACGCGCCATCAGACCATGCGTGGCCCACCCACGTCACCCGTCGCTTCGGCTGGGACTGTCAGGGGTTACCTGTCGAGTACGAGATCGACACCACATACAATATCAATCGAGGCAGGAAGTGCTTGACATGGGCATCGACAAGTGAGTATCTTTTTACCCTGTCTATAATCTGTTTAGCACAAATGTACCTTATTGTAATGTAGTATCTCCTATGGCCCAGTGTACATATATGTACCCAGAACATATTTTTTTTAACTCCATAGTTAGGCTTGTTTATGGAATTTTGTAATGCTTCCACTGTCAGTGCCATTTGAGAATTAATGAACCAAAAATGATGTTACAACTTTACAAGTTACTCATAACAATCCTTGTTATATAACAGGTACAATGACCTGTGCCAAAAGCATTGTTGACCAAGTATGTGAAGGAATGGGGAACAGGTGGTGACCACGCACTGGACGTTGGATTGACTTTAAAAATGACTACAAGACCATGGACCTGGGCTTCATGGAGAGGTGTGGTGGGTCTTTGGAGGCTTTTTGAGAAAGGCCTTGTCCTACCGTGGTTTTAAGGTCTGTTTTCTTGTCTTTATATAATGCAAAAGCTTGAAGGTCTTTTGCGTATCACATTATAGATTCACAACTTAAACCCCCCAAAGTTGGTTCATATTTTCAGAAGGACCTAAACTAGCTGCTCCATTTAGCCTTAATTGTGCATTGGTATGCCTCTAAGATCCACATATGCTTTTTACTGAAACCTTCACTGAATTCAGATTCGTGTGGTTCAATGTTCAGTGTAGAACACTTCTTTGGTAGCAATTTGATTTTGGCTTTGTTTTCACCCCGTTTAGACAAAAATGCTAGGTAAACAGTGTTGCGATCTTGATATAGTGGTTGGCATCTCTGCCAATTATTTCTCTGGCAGGTTATGCCGTACAGTACTGGTTGCAGACGCCTCTTTCCAACTTTGAGGCAGGACAAAATTATAAGGTGCTTTGCTGTTGTACTCTTCATTTTCCCTTTCTAAATGGTTGCTATGAACAATTGATGCTTTATTAAGAAACTGTCTGGATGGGCGCAGTAAGTGGTTATTGTATATTTTGTAGGATGTTCCTGATCCGGCAAGTGATGGTGTCGTTTCCTGTGTGGATGATTCTGATGGTGCGGCTCTTGTGGCGTGGACCACCAACCCCTTGGACTTTGCCTAGGAACCTTGCCCTCTGTGTCAATCCTAATCTAACCTATGTCAAGGTTCGCGTGTACTTAGCTTTTTTGTACACAAGAAGGTTACATATCTGAAATTCTGTACATACTAATGTACCATTCCTATGTGCTGTGAATGTGATTTGTTATTCCCGAAATGTCTGGCACTTCAATCTTTCATTTGTTTTGGTTTTTTTTTTTTGGGGGGGGGGGGGGGGCCGGCGGTGATATATGAGTAAACCACCACTCCCGTGTATAAGCCAAGATGAGCTGTTTTAAACCCAGCTGGTAATGTGTACCTTGTAATTAGGTGCCTGTAAAAAGAAAACTGCCTGATACCATGAGCTGTTTTTTTTTACCACACATATAGTTTCTCTGTTGTGGAAATAATAAATTAGTATTTTCCAGGTCAGGGAGTCGGTTTCTAAAGTAGTATACATAGTTGCAGAATCCAGGTTGTCTCAGTTGCCTGGTAGTAAATCTTCCAAAGTGATTGAAAAATTCCCTGGTTCTAAGTTGAAGGGCTTGAGGTGAGCTTCTTTTTTGGTCTGTTGGTTTGTACTTTACAATCTACTCGTGGTTTTTAATTTACTTTTAGATATTGCCTATGGTTCTAGAAAAATGAAAATTTATTAACTTGGCGGTACCAAATTGTTGTTGTCCTTGTAATTTTTTGTACTGTTTTTCTTTTTTTTTTGAAATACTTGAGCTTTTGGGGGGAACTAGTGAAATCAAACTGTGATTGTGTACCATTGTGCTTCCCACCATATTTTCAGCCCTGTTATTGATGCTGACTGGCTCACCTCTTATGCTGACATACTTGTACTGTTTTTGTAGATATGTACCATTATTTGAGTACTTTTCAGAGTGCTCAGATGTTGCATTTAGGGTAGTTGCTGACAATTATGTCACCGAGGACAGTGGAACTGGAGTTGTCCATTGTGCACCTGCGTTTGGTGAGGATGATTACCGTGTTTGTGTCGAAAATGGCATAATTAAGAAGGTTAGGCACTGCATAACATTGTGAACTTGAATGTTTGATTGCATTATTTTGGTAATTTGCCCCTATTGGTCCTGGACCTTAGCAGTTGATACCTGATAGCAGTCAGAAACTACGTGAAATGAAGGTTCAATTTCTGCTTTGGAATAAAAAACAGAGAGAAAAAGAACCAGGTCTTCACTGGTATCATGTGTATGTGTATGTAGTCTGGAATCTGTTGTCTTTTCTATTGTATTGATTTTCAATTGTCACGTGTTCCCTTCCCCACATATTTGCTCTCTTACCATGTAGTTCCATGGTTCTATTTTACTCACACTTGAAGATGCCATGTAGGGAGATACAGTTTGAGACCAGAAATATTTCTCCCTAATTTAATGTAATTAATCAATGTTTAAATAGTACAGGGAGATGACCTTGTGGTGGCAGTTGATGGTGAAGGCCGCTTTAAGGAGAAAGTTACAGACTTCGCTGGCCGCTATGTGAAAGATGCCGATAAGGATATTGTTAGTACTGTTAAGGCAAGTACTTCTTCTGACAGTTAATAATTGCAAATTTACAATTACTTACATTTTTTGTATTGTTGTTGCTTTTAACATTGTTATTCTGATAACGTTGATGGTTCTTATGCAACTGTTTCATAGAAGTAGTCTGTTCCTAAAGCGTGATGAACTGTTGTTATATCGAATTACCACCGGTAAACACGTATAATAACTTAGGATATATGTTTTTTCTTTATCCCACAATGTAAATTTTATCGACGCAACAAGCTTGTTAAAATGCCAATTCTGGTTTTCGACCACAAAGTGTACATTGTTTTTATTTACTAAATTTGAAGGATTTTATTAAAAAATCTGAATAGGGGAAAGGAAGGCTCGTGAGTACTGGTACCATAACCCATTCTTACCCCTTTTGCTGGAGGTCTGAAACTCCTCTTATCTATATGGCTGTACCTAGCTGGTAAGTAGCTTTCTTCTCATATTCTCCATTTGTATAGCAGAGTCACATAGATTTATCAACTTTTTCTCCTCAAGGTTTATTGCTGTTGAAACGATTAAAGATCAGTTGCTAGAATGCAACAAGCAGACATATTGGGTTCCTGACTATGTTAAGGTATGATATAATTGTTATGTTCATCATTTCATTTATTATTTTTGTTC
>JAJGRW010004222.1:0-27489 GCA_025461045.1 Carex parvula | reverse complement strand
AATAAATCATTTCCGAAATTTTATTTCTAGCACAGTTAAAAAAAAATAAAACAATAACCATCGTTTCTGAGAATTTCGAAACTTACCATGGCCGCAACAACAATCCTCTCTATGGTGGCAAGCCAATGACCGCCGACCCATAAGAGATTTTGTAAATCAAATGGAACCGGAAAAACAATTTGGTTATATTGCACATGGGGGGACAAACCCAAATCTGAAACCAACTTTAATTCACCTTTTAGGTCAAAATAGGTTTGGGGGTAGATTGAACGAGGATCTCACCAACATCTAGCAACATTTGAGGAGCATTGTGCTACATTTGCACCAAAAGGGGATGAATTAGATGCCCTAAAATTGAATTGTTTCAATTTATCTCTGACGGATGATGCTAGAACTTGATTGAGATTGTTAAACCCCAATATGACACAAACTTGGCAAGAGGTACAAAGGTTATTTAGACAAATACTTCTCTCCATAAAAATCCAACATTTTAGGCAGAAAATCACCACCTTTAAACAAGGTGAAGATGAATCCTTGAGTGAGGCATGAGATAGGTGGTAGAAATTATTGCGTTTCTGCCCCAATCATGGGATTGATATTTGGTTGTTGTTTCAATTTTTCTATGCAGGTTGTACGTACGCCACGAAGTCTCAACTCAATGCGGCTGCGGGAGGAAACCTCGCGAACAAGGACTCGGTGGAAGTAATGGAAATAATTGAGGACATGGTGATTAGCCAACGCAAATGGACATCCGGGAGAGATGAAAGGAAGAATATTGCATCACCCAGCGTACTAAAGGTAGATGAAGTTACCGCTTTGCAAGCCAAGGTAGAATTTCTCCAAATCGCGATTAAGAATATGCAAAAGGTAAAATTTGTCCAATCATTACCTTGTCATATTTGTGGAGGCACTGATCATGAAACAACCAATTGTCTATATGCCATGGGTGAGGAGAATATTGAACAAGTGAATGGTTTGTTTTATAATGAGGGGGATAAACGAAATGCTCAATACAACCCAAATTACAATTCCAACAACTACAACCCAAACTGGAACCACCTAAATTTTAGGTGGAAATATGAAAATGAAAATCAAGGGGGTAGTCAACAATACCAAAACCGTTCAAACCAAAATCAAGGCAACCAAAATCAGTACCCACAATATCAAAATCAACAAAACCAAGGCCCTTCTTAATTGTCCAAGTTAGAAATGATAATGGAAAATATGGTTGACTCTCAAGGTAAAATTTTTGCAAAACAAAATGAATTTTCTGATTCTTTGATAAACTTGAACGATAGGGTCAAACTTTTGTCGACCAAATCAAAGATGCTAGAGACACAGATCGCGCAACAGGCATTCTCATCCTCTCGCCAACAAGTGATCAGAGTCAAAATGATGATGATTTACGTAGGGTTTTGGCTTAGGTTTTGCATATTTTCTCACACTTATGTTTACTTTATTAGAGAAAAAGGCTACTGTCACCCTTCTTTATGTTTTATTACAGAAAATAAGTTTTGGGACTATTTTACATCAAATGGAGTTAGAATCAGGTCAATCGGATCAGCGACGCTCATCGACTAAGTCTCTGTTACAGTCCGTATTGCCTAATACGGACTAGGCCTAGCACAGACCAGGAGATAGCGCTGGAAGCATTAAACCCTAACCGTCAAGGTCCTAATACGGACCGTATCGGCTGATACGGCCCGTATCCGAAGGCATCTCTTGGGGAATAACTGTCGACAGCTGTTTCCAGATCAGTTTCTTAGCCCCTACTCAACCTCTACACGTCCCTCCACTCCTATATAAGGCCCCTGGGCAGAAGAATAACTAATCTTTGTAATTAGGGTTAGATTTGATTAAAGAGAGAAGAGAGGAGTGCTTGTAACAATGCCGTTCCGCGGCTAAGTTCCTTTTCTAAGGGCTAGGCAGTAAACCTTGTTACTCTTGATGTTTTGATATATATATTTCTGTTGATTATGATTTCTTGTTGTTGAAACAAAATACTTTTGTGATTTACTATCTCTTCATCTAACTTCAATGATCTAGTTTGAGTCCGTTAGGGTAGTGACAGTACTTTAATGGTAAGAGAAACTATTTGTATGAATTAGCCTCGTTGAGATTTATTAGGTTTATGTGAAGAAAATCTTAGCGGGGAAACCATAAACCAGACCAACAAAATGCGTACCAAATTTCATCACTTGCGTAAAGTAAATCGCAGTGATCTGTGTAGTAATTTGGGGTATTTGAGAGATCAGACATTTGCGTAAGGTAAATCGCAGTGTCCTATGTAGAATCTCGGTGAAAGATCTGTCATTCTCGCGTAACATAAATCGCAGTGACCTATGTGGTGTCTTTCATTAAACAACAATAAGAAATCAGACGCAACAGGAATATATTGTCAAGGCGGATTGAGTGGCAATGGTGTGCCGAAATTCTAGAAATTCTCATGTCTATCTTTATTTTAATTACTTTTAATTGTTTCCTAATTTACATTGATCAAAACAACATCTCTCAATTTTCAGATTTCGTCTAGCCTTTCGAAAGATTGTGATTCGATCGCTCAAAGCATTGAACCAATATTCTCTGTGGATCGACCTCGAATATACTACTCGATAGGATTGTGCGCTTGCAGTCCGAACCAATAGCATTTACGAGTTTATAAATATTAAAAGAAACATCGCTCTCTTTTGAGTGATCAAGCTTTTTGGCGCCGTTGCCGGGGAATAACGGTTCATTGTGCAAGGCCTCGCAAGACGCCCTTGCTTTGACCATTGAATCCAATTAATTAGAAACGCCTAGATTTCTTTTTATTTTCTGCATTTTTATTTTTCTTTTATTTTCGATTTCGTTTTTATTTTTATTTTATTTTTATTTTTAGTTTTTAGTTTAATTTTCGAATTTTCTTTTCCTTTTAGGAAACTGCACACTGGCCGAATCATCCGTACGAAGATCCGAGAGGATTGCTAGTAGGAGAGGACAATTCACTTCCACATCGCCGATAAGAACCAATCATAGTTCTTCATCAAGCAATTCTGAAAGCGAAGAGGACTCAGATTCGATCAACATGGTTATTCCATCGATTAACAATGGAAGACAGAACAATGGTGATAATGAAGTTCACGATACAGCAAGACCCAAACTTCTACGAGATTATTGCGCACCGCGCGCGAATGATCCTAATTCTAGTATAAACCCGCCAACTGTTACGAACCGTAATTTTGAGATCAAACCTGCTCTCATAAATATGATTTCGCAACAGCAATTTGGAGGATTTCCACATGAAGATCCACATCTTCATTTGTCAATTTTCCTAGGGATATGCGAGACGATAAAGATCAACGGAGTTACCGATGAAGCAATCAGGCTAAGGCTATTTCAATTCTCATTAAAAGATAAAGCAAGAGCATGGTTGTTTTCCTTACCGGCCAATTCCATTCAAACTTGAGACCAATTGTTTAATGTGTTTATTGCAAAATATTTTCCACCATCCAAAACTTCAAGGTTTAGGAATGCAATTACTAATTTTGAACAAAGGGATGGTGAAACATTGTGTGAAGCATGGGATAGATATAAGGATATGTTAAGGTGTTGTCCACATCATGGTATAGAAAGATGGCTGATTGTCCAAACCTTTTATAATGATCTAAACCATACCGATAGGTTGTCTATTGATGCTTCCGCAGGTGGAGCAATCATGAATAAGGAACCTGACGAGGCTTACAACCTAATTGAAGAGATTGCAATCAACCAACACTACTGGATCCCTGAGCGAAAGAAGCCAAGTCCAACACCTGACATGCACCGAGTAGATGATATATCCATGCTGAGCGCAAAGATCGATGCTTTGCAAATGACACTCAACAAGCAAACCAAGCAGCGAACGGTAGCAGCAGTCAATGCCGCAACACCATGTGGCTATTGTGGAGGAGCGCATGAGATGACCGAATGTATGAATGGACGGAAACTGAGGAAGAAGTAGAGCAAGCAAACGCAATCGATAACAGTTTTCGACCTCAGCCCGCCTACAATACATACCATCCGAACAACCGAAACCATCCAAATCTCTCATACGCAAACAATCAAAGGCCTGCTGCACCCCAACATAACTATCAACCAAAGCCAAATTATCAACCAAGATACAACAATCCTCAACAGAATTATCAACCAAGGCAATACAATCAACCACAGCAACCTGACATCACATCTTTAATGGAGATATTCCTAGAGAAGCAAGATAAGGCTAACGCCGAAATCGCACAAAAGATCAATCCTTAACAAACCGCAACAAAGACTTAGAAGACAATATCTCTAAGATGGCAAAAGAACTCTCAAGTATTACACGTGGAAAAGGCAAATTTCCGGGCCAACCGGAAGAAAACCCGAGAGAGACTTGCAAATACATAACATTAAGGAGCGGTACAGCTTACAAGGGACCTCCCATGCCTGATCAAACTTTCGAAGAGATGCATGCAGAGCCATCGCATTTCGAAGAATACGAGCCGCAACAACCGGAGCTGCCCGTATTCAAACTGCAGACAGATCTTACTAAGGAGCAGAATGACACCGTAGGTGGAGACGAGCGACAACCCGAACCTGAATACATTTCACCATCACCCTACAAGCCACCTCTGCCATTCCCTCCAAGGCCTGCCAAACAGAAGTTAGAGCAACAATTCGCGAGATTCATGGAGACACTCAAGCAACTACAAATCACAATCCCCTTCACTGAGGCAATTGCAAGCATACCCTCGTATGCTAAATTTCTGAAGGAGATTCTTTCGAACTGCAGTAGACTCCAAGAACTCTCAACAATTCCGCTCAATCTGGAGTGTAGTGCGCTCGTGCAAAGCAAATTACCGACAAAGTTAAAAGATCCGGGAAGCTTTTCGATTCCGTTCACAATTGGTACAACAGATTTTAAGAGAGCTTTGTGTGATCTAGGAGCAAGCGTGAGTCTGATGCTAAGGTAGTATTTGATAAATTAGAATGTGGAGACCTATCACCAATGCGGATCTCATTGCAACTAGCTGATCGTTCAATTTGATATTCTGAAGGAATGTTGCTTGATATTCCAATCAAAGTCGGTAAATTCTGGATACCAGCAGATTTTGTGGTAGTTGATTTGAAAGAAGATGAGCAGATTCCAATCATCCTTGGAAGGCCATTCCTCGCCACATGTGGGGTAATGATTGATGTTAGGAATGAGAAGATTTTACTCAATGTTGGCGAGAACAAAATGATCTTCAACATGAATGAAACCAAAGTCCTACCTGACATAAATCTTGCCTACAATTTGGAAACAACAGACGAGTATGGCAATGATGAATTGCGAATGGATGAATTTGAAGACATCGAGGAGATAGTGCACGAAGCGGAAATGGAGAGACTGTTCACTGTACAAGACAACGGTCAGGTCCATCCAACCTCCGTGACAACACAAACCGATGATCTGAACAAGAGCCCTAATATCGCAAACAACATGAATTATTCTCTCTTAGCCCTTGCATTAATCAAAAACCTACGCAAAGAACTCGATGCAATTTCTCAAAGACTGGACGAGGTAGAAGCAGTGCTCGGTGTGAGTCTAGCGTTCGACCCCGAACCTCAAACACCATCCGACTTCTTCGAGAAAGGCAGCAATGATGAAACCACAGAAGACACTGAAGGTGAACCACCCGATAAGCAACCCGCTTGCATTGACGGGAGGATATCTGAAAGAAACTGATGCGACACAAAGTTAAGCTAACAACTTAAAACAAGTGCTTCTTGGGAGGCAACCCAAGGCCACATTTATATTTTCTTATAATTATTTATTTTCTTAGGACTATAACTGGGGAACGAATCACATCCACTCATTTTTCATGACCAGGTGAACATGCTAGAGGAGGGGCTCGGTTAAAAACATTGGAAAAGTCAAGAAAATATTCTCTGTTACTGACCGTATCAACCAATACGGACTAGGACAGTGAATACGGAGCAAGGAGTTGGATGAACAAGGAAGACAATAAAGAATACGGCCCGTATCAGCCAATGCGGACCGTATTCAGGGGAAGAGTTGAAGAAACAATTATCGAGATTCAAAATTTTGGGTCGGATACGGACCGTATCAGCCAATACGGTCGGTAATCAAAGATGATCAGTGAAATGAAAACCCGTTAACGAAGAGGCGCGAAGTTGGGTAACCGTTCAAAATAGAAATTTCTCTATTTTTGAGCCTCTCCCTCTCCCGTTTCTCTTCTCCTCTTCTCTTCCTTCTCTCCCTCTCTTCCTCCTTCCTCTCCTTCTTCTCTCCCTCTTGTAAAAATCCGAACCAACCTCGCAAAACACCGTCGGCAACCAAGGGAGATCGCGTCAACCACCTCTCGCACAACCACCAACCGCCATTACGGGCCGTATCCGACCCGTATCCACCGAGAATACCGATCTCCACCATTTTCGGGTTTCTTTTCCCATTTCCCTCTTTAAAAGTTCGGTTTTAATTTTAGTTTCTTAAACTAGTCTTCTATTCCTTTTTGCAATTTAGTTTTAGAGTAAGTTTTCTATTTTAGATCTAGTTAAAAACCAAAAATCACGAAAAACACAAAAAAATTAGGTTTTCCCAGTTTTACCAGAATCAGTACCAGCCCAATACGGTCCGTATCTGTCAATACGGTCCGTATTCAGTCCCGTACTTGGCCGAATTTTTACCACCACAGGGGTTCGTAATCAGTCCGTATTGATCCAATACGGTCCGTAACAGTAACTTACAAACCCTCAAAATGGCCCCGAAAACACGAAGTCTTCTTAAAGCTTTGACAGGTTTAGGCAAGAAGAAGAGGGGGGAGTCTTCTTCTCAAAATCCACCACCTGAATCACCCAAACAAAGCCCCGAACGAGAAGAATTGCCGGAATCTCCTCCTCAAAATGAACCACAACCAATGGGGCAACAATATAACCCCCTGGATATAAAATTCACCTTCAGAGCACACGCCAGAGTCTTCGAGAAGTTGGAAGACAACAAGATCATCAACCACAAGGCCATTCATACCAAAACCCTTCAAGAGCTTGGCCTCCTCGCCCAATTCAAAACCCTAGCAACAAGGGTTCACATCTGAGACTTCCTCAACAAACTGGTAGATGTCCCGGTCTATGATGATCTCACCCGCGAGTTCATTGCAACCTTCTCCTCTGAAAATGACATAGTCAAGTTTCAGCTGATGAATGTAGAGCAAGAGATGTCAATGCATGATTTCTGCGACATTTTCGGATTCAAAGATGAGGGCTTACAGGCATACAATGACGACCGGAATTTTTGGAAGATGATCACCAATGACCGAATCAGTGATCCGAGAGTTGCCAGCCACATTGTCCATCCAGTACTCCGGTACATGCAGGCAGCTCTCAGCAACTCTCTCTTTGCTCGAGGTGAAACTTGCGCAAAGGTCACCTTCCCTGAGCTGTACATTCTCAAGTGCATGCTCATCACACCGGAAGAACCTCCGCACATCGGCCACTTCCTCTGCAACCACATCCACTCAATTGGAACCAACAAAAGGGGCAAAGGAAACATCTCCATTGGTGCCATCGCAACAATCCGCGCTCGGCAACTCAGACTCGAGGTGGATTTCTTGAAAGAAGGCACTGGCATGAGATTCTTAGATATCGAATGCCTCACTGCGATGAGAATGATTAGCGGCAGACCTCCCGAGCCATACTTATATCACATCGAAAGTAGGAGGGTTCAAATGCCTTGCAAGCCGCTACCTCTCAAAAACCAGCAAAAATGGAGGCAAGTGGACCCTAGCGGCAGACAGGCCGCTCAAGAAAGCGATGATGAGGTTGATTTTGAGGTCCTAGAGGCCGAGGCTGAAGAAGAGGACAGGGCCGAAACAGCAGCAGCCGCCGCATACATGCAAGAAATGGCGGCGAATGAGCAAAGGGCTCGACAAGAGGCGCTCGCAGCAGAAGCAGTGCGACAAGGGGCGGGACCATCTGAAGCCCCTCAGAGTGGATTTAACTGAGTTCTCCGAGCCGTCCAAAGGGTCAACGCAAACATGGAGAGGTTCTCCATCGACACTAGGACCACTTATGCCCGGCTTGATCATCAGTGTGACGAGACACGTCACTCAGTAGGCGAGGTTCGTCAGGGCATGGACGAGCTACGGGGGTATGCTGCCAACAACAGGCGGGAGGCACAGCAGGCCCGCTACATGTCACAGCAGTACTACCAGCAAGCCCTCACCACCGGTTTGCCATACCATCCACCACCATACGGACTCTTCGACCCGTCATTCTACGAGGAGATCCAGCACCCACCACCACCTCCACCACCTCAGGATTGAGGTGCAGTGAGTTGTATCTTTCCCCGGTCTTTTTACTTTACTACTTCCTTCATTTTTATCTCTCGAGCATTGGGGACAATGCTCAATTTTATTCGGGGGGGTAGGAGGTAAACTGACCATGTATTTTTAAATTTTTTCGCGCATTTTAAATTCTTAGGTGCTAGTAGTTTTACTCAAATTTTGACTAGGATTAGAGGCTTTACCGAAAATCCTAGAATGATTAGATTGAGCTTTTTAGCTAGCATGCATTTTTATTTTTCCTTAGGAGTAGGTGAATCAAATAGGAATTGTTTTTAATTGAATTAGGCTAAGGTTTAGACAATTGACCTTGATACAAAAAATTAGGAATTTTTAAAATAATTAGTGATCTCAAAATGAACAATTAATTGCTAACCATGAGAGTTGATCAAAAATTGCAAACCCTAGAATTTTTATTTATCGAGTAATTTATTTTTGCAAAGTCTTTTAAATTTGATAGTGTTTTAAAATACCCATTTATTATAGATAGACCCCTAGCGAAATTATGTAATAATTCATTGTATGAATGAATACTTAGAATTGTGTGTAATCATGGTGCTTGTGACACAAAAATATTTTATTTTATTTTTCAGAAAATAGAAAAATACAAAAAAAATCAGAAATGAGAAAAATCCAAAAAAATAGAAAAATCCAGAAAAAAAGAAAAAAATAGAATAAAAGATGGAGGATAAAAAGAGTACGGGTGCCTACGCAAGACTGGTTACCAATAGGCTCGAGAAAACCTCCCAAAATTAAATTTTGTACATATTTAATCTTTCAAAAATAGTCACAAGTACCAACACACTTAGTTGTTCGACTTTGCTCCAATCAATTGGGAAGGAAAATTAAAATTTATATCATTAGAATTTCTATTGATTGGAAGGGATCTATTTATAATTGAAGGGGAAATTAATACTCTCGAATTTAGGAATATTTGTGAAATAAATTGTTCAATGATAATTTTTCTAGGGCTAGCATAATGAGGTCAATCATGGGGTGAATAAATTGTTCAAGGGAGAGATCATGAATATTTTAAAATTCTAAATATTTATTGACATGACAATTGTACCAAACCTAAGCCCTAGTTTAATTTTTAACAAGTCCTTGAGATTGTATGGTTTAACCTAGACCGGATCTTAGACCAGCTGGGATGCCGTTGCTTGAGGACAAGCAACAATTCAAGTTGGGAGGCATGATCAGAGTCAAAATGATGATGATTTACGTAGGGTTTTGGCTTAGGTTTTGCATATTTTCTCACACTTATGTTTACTTTATTAGAGAAAAAGGATACTGTCACCCTTCTTTATGTTTTATTGCATAAAACAAGTTTTGGGACTATTTTACATCAAATGGAGCTAGAATCAGGTCAATCGGATCAGCGACGCTCATTGACTAAGTCTCTGTTATGGTTCGTATTGCCTAATACGGACCAAGCCTAGCACAGACCAGGAGATAGCGCTGGAAGCATTAAACCCTAACCGTCAAGGTCCTAATACGGACCGTATCGGCTGATACGGCCCGTATCCGAAGGCATCTCTTGGGAAATAACTGCCGACAGCTGTTTCCAGATCAGTTTCTTAGCCCCTACTCAACCTCTACACGTCCCTTCACTCCTATATAAGGCCCCTGGGCAGAAGAATAACTCATCTTTGTAATTAGGGTTAGATTTGATTAAAGAGAGAAGAGATGAGTGCTTGTAACAATGCCGTTCCGCGGCTAAGTTCCTTTTCTTAGGGCTAGGCAGTAAACCTTGTTACTCTTGATGTTTTGATATATATATTTCTGTTGATTATGATTTCTTGTTGTTGAAACAAAATGCTTTTGTGATTTACTATCTCTTCATCTAACTTCAATGATCTAGTTTGAGTCCGTTAGGGTAGTGACAGTACTTTAATGGTAAGAGAAACTATTTGTATGAATTAGCCTCGTTGAGATTTATTAGGTTTATGTGAAGAAAACCTTAGCGGAGAAACCATAAACCAGACCAACAAAACGCGTACCAAATTCCATCACTTGCGTAAAGTAAATCGCAGTGATCTGTGTAGTAATTTGGGGTATTTGAGAGATCAGACATTTGCGTAAGGTAAATCGCAGTATCCTATGTAGAATCTCGGTGAAAGATCTGTCATTCTCGCGTAACATAAATCGTAGTGACCTATGTGGTGTCTTTCATTAAACAACAATAGGAAATCAGACGCAACAGGAATATATTGTCAAGGCGGAGTGAGTGGCAATGGTGTGCCGAAACCCTAGGAATTCTCATCTCTATCTTTATTTTAATTACTTTTAATTGCTTCCTAATTTACATTGATCAAAATAACATCTCTCAATTTTCAAATTTCGTCTGGCCTTTCGAAAGATTGTGATTCGATCGCTCAAAGCATTGAACCAATATTTTCTGTGGATCGACCTCGAATATACTACTCGATAGGATTGTGCGCTTGCAGTCCGAACCGATAGCATTTACGAGTTTATAAATATTAAAAGAAACATCGCTCTCTTTGAGTGATCAACAAGGCACACTTTCGGGCAAACCCGACATCAATCCAAGAGAGCATGCGAATGCCGTGACCTTGAGGAATGTCAGGAATATGAAGGACCTATGATGCCGGACAAAGAAGAGCAGCAGCAGCCTCAAAAGAAGACACAAAACGCTTCAGCTCCTCTGAATGCGGCCGCAGTCCCCACAAGTGCGGACGCAAAGGCATCGGAAAAGCATCAAAAATCGGGTAATTCTGTCCCGGACAAGGTAAAAAATGCCAAAACTCCAAAGTATGTTCCTCTTCATAGGCTCATACCTTTTCCACAACGGTTGGTAAAGAACAAACTAGACCAACAATATGCCAAATTCATTGAACAATTGAAAAAATTGAACATTATCATACCTTTCACCGAGGCAATTGCACAAATGCCAACCTATGCTAAGTTTATCAAAAAAATGTTGTCAAACAAAAAGAAACTTGAAGAGGTCGAAACCATCTCCATAAATGCGCAATGTAGTGCACTTTTCTTGACCAAACAACCTCCCAAACTTAAAGACCCCGGTAGTTTTACTATTCCATACAAAATTGGAGAGACCGAATTCAATCGTTATTTGTGTGATTTAGGTGCTAGCGTATGTTTAATGTCAAAAGCGATTTATGAAAGGCTAGGTCTAGGAGAATTAAAACCAACAAGAATGTCGCTACAATTAGCAGATATATCTGTTCGATACCCGGTAGGAGTTATGGAGGATGCGATTATCAAAATTGGTAAGTTTTTCATACCAGTAGATTTTGTTGTGGTGGACATGAAAGATGATACACAAACTCTGCTTATATTAGGACATGATTTCCTAACCATAGCAGGTGCAATCATAAATGTGTGTGATGGAAATATTTCTTTCCGAGTAGGTGATGAAAATGTTGAATTTAACATTTTTAAATCTCTCCAATTTCCATCTAATGATAATGATTCGTACAGGGTAGATGTTTTAGACTATAATTGATGATCATTTAGATAGGATGATGGAAGGAGAACAACTGGATGAAATTCTGACAGAAATTGATGAATAAACAACTCAAAACGACGAAAACAGCCAACCATGCGGCCTAGACAGCCAGCACGAACCTCTGAAGAGCCCAGTTTTCACCGTTTCAGCTTGCACAATGCTCGAACCATCGTAGGTTGAACTCAATCCATTGCCAACAACTCTCAAGTACGAATACCTCGGTCTAGATGAGACATATTCCGTCATAATCAATGCCGCCTTGAACCAAGATGAGTTGCATCTTAGTTCACACGAAAATGCCAAGTTGCACAAGGAAAAGACAAAGAGGTGGCATGACAAGCACATCATACCTAGATGGAAGGGACCATATCAAGTATCACGAGTTTTTGACCATGGAGCCTTCGAAATCTGGAGCCAAAGAACAGGTTCACTCAAGGTCAATGGGCAGTGGCTCAAACATTTCATTTAAGATGAACCGATTATCGAAAAGGAGGCAATTGCCCTCGATGATCCACCACTTCAAACTGAGCCTCAACAAGTCGAGCTCCCGACGTTAAACCGAGCAACATCTTGTGAGTTTCTATTTTTCTTTTTAATTTTCTCTTCTAGTATGAATTGACACGTTGAGGACAATGTTTTGTTTAAGCTGGGGGGGTTAAATGAAAACTGAAATTCCAATTGTATCTTGCATTTAGTTTAGGCATGTTTAAATTTTTTGTTTAAAACTAGGGTTTTACCTGACCTAGAATATGGTCCAATCCAACTTGTTAGGATTTTTACCTAGTTTTGTGTCATGCATTTTGTTGATAAATTCATGTGATTTCTACGATTTGGTTGAATTTTTTTAACAAAAATATGGATGACATTGAATTAAATTGGAAATAACCCCATACTTGATTAAAAAGAATTGCATAGGAAGAGATGTTTTAAGAATTTGAAAAAATAAAAAATTAGATTTTTATTGAAATAACGTTTTGAGACTGAAATATGTCTTTTAAAATAGAGAATTTGGAATTTTAAAATTTAGAAAGATTGTGATATCTACAAGTATGAATTAATAATTATGGATGTGTGTCTTCATGGTACATGCATAAATGTTGAAAAATTGAGTTAATTTTTTTTTTGAAAATAAATGAGACTCCAATGACTTATGTTACGGCGTCATGACGTACTTATGGTTATGAGTCCTTGGCACTCTTGCTCCACCAGTCTCCCGATAAAATTAACATTCGTGTTGGTGAAAGGGTTAGACTATGAGCATGCAAAACACCCTTGAATTAGAATGGTTGGGTACGGTTAACTACTTGTAACTAACCAGTGCTTAAATGAGGATGGAAAAAATAGTGCTAAGTAATAAAAAAAAGAAAATCAAAATGAGAAATCAAAAGCAACAACAAAAACATGAATTTGCATTGTATCAACACATGAAGTCCACAACTTTCTAACCTAAGCTTGTTTCAAGCTTGGGGGATTTAAAAATTTCAGAAAATCACTACAAAATGAGGGCATATTTTTGGTAAAAAAACAAAATATTGATAAGTCCAAAAGAAGTAGTTTTTGCAAATAGTAAGATGATCACTCAAAAGAGAGCGATGTTTATTTTAATATTTATAAACTCAGAAATGCTATCGGTTCGGATTGCAAGCACACAATCCTATCGAGTAGTATATTCGAGGTCGATCCACAGAGAATATTAGTTCAGAGTTTTGAGCGATCGAATCACAATCTTTAGAAAGGCTAGACGAAATCTGAAAATTGAGAGTTGTTGTTGTGATCAATGTAAATTAGGAAACAATTAAAAGTAATTAAAATAAAGATAGAGATGAGAATTTCTAGGGTTTCGGCACACCATTGCTACTCAATCCACTTTGATAATATATTCCTGTCGGGTCTGATTTTCTGTTGTTGTTTTATGAAAGACACCACATATGTCACTACGAGTTATGTTACGCAAGAATGACATATCTTTCATCGAGATTCTACATAGGACACTGCGAGTTACTACACAGATCACTGCGATTTTCCTTACGCAAATGATGAAACTTGGTTCGCATTTTGTTGTTCTGGTTTATGGTTTCCCCGCTAAGATTTTCTTTACATAAACTAATAGATCTCAACGAGGCTAATTCGTACAAATAGTTTCTCTTACCATTAAAGTACTGTCACTACTCTAACGGATTAAACTAGATCATCGAAGTTAGATGAAGAGATAGTAAATCACAAAAGCATTTCAATTAAACAATAAGAAATCATAATCAACAGAATATATATATACATCAAAATATCAAGAGTAACAAGGTTTACTGTCTAGCCATAAGAAAAGGAACTTAGCCGCGAAACGGCATGGTTACAATCACTCCTCTCTTCTCTCTTTAATCAAATATAACCCTAATTACAAAGATAACTTCTTTTTCTGCCCAAGGGCCTTATATAGGAGTGGAGGACGTCTGGTGGTTGAGTAGGGGCTAAGAAATTTATCTGGATACAGCTGTCGGTAGTTATTCCCCAAGAGGCGCCTTCGGTTACAGTCCGTATCAGGTGATACGATCAGTATTGAGACCTTATCGCTGAGAGTTTTAATGCGTATCACACCATCTCCTAGTCTTTATTAGGCTCGGTCCGTATTGGACAATACAGACCGTAACAGAGACTTAGTCGATGAGCGTCGTTGATCCGATTGACCCGATTCTCGCTCCATTTGGTGTAAAATAGTCTTAAAACCTGTTTTCTGTAATAAAACATAAAGAAGTGTGACAGTAGCATTTTTCTCTAATAAATTAAATATAAGTGTGAGAGAATATGCAAAACCTAAGCCAAAACCCTACATAATTCATCATTATTTTGACTCTGATCATAAGACATCTTTGAGTATGAAGTTCAATTGAATTAAGTTGTGGGGTGAATTACGATTGATTTAATTAAGTCCATATTATTGTTCAAAAGGATTCAAAGGAATTTTAGCAAAATCATGCGAATTTTTCAATGATTAGAGTTATCAAGTTAATTTGGTTAAGTTAGAGATCGATCCGATTCATAGTTTAGACTTTTGCTTGAGGACAAGCAAGGTTTAAGCTCGGGGGATTTTGATAAGCCAATTATCTATACACCGTAGGATAGGGTTTGACCTCCAAACTGTACCAAATTCTGTGTATTTATCCTTATTTTAGTATCAAATACATTCAAGAATGAAGTTACTGCAAAAGTCTATTTAAATTACAGGAAATGGAGCAAATTGTAGATCTTCTTGCAAGCTTTCCGAAAAGTGATAGAATATTGAAAATAGAGTTACGGATCATGATTTATGCCCGTTTGAATTGCAGAAATTTAGAGCACAACACAGAGGAAACCAACCCCAGTGCGGACGCACTGACCCAGAATGCAGACGCACTCAGCCCGTGTTGCCGACACGCAGTTTGTATTTTAGCCATATCTTGGTAATACGAACTCTGATTTAGGTGCATTAAAGCTTGGAATAACCATGACAAAAGGATCTACAACTTTCATGAAGGAAACAAATCTAAACTCGGAATGTATAATTTTGTGCAGCCGCACCAATGGCCACACCTGCCTGAAAAACCGCTAAATATGGAAAGTTAGTGGGCTGAGTGGGCGCCAAATTTAGAATAACTTGGTCTCCAAGTTCAGAATCACAAAATTAGAAATATAGAAGTTAGTAGGCTTAGTGGATGCGGAAAATATAACAACTTGATCCCCAAGTTCAGAAAATGACTAAGTTAGTGGGCTTAGTGGACGCCGAAAATAAAACGACATGATCTCCAAGTTCAGAAAATGCTATATAAGTTTGAGGAGACCATAGGAGAAATCATCATTGCTAATCACTGCTCATCATTGCTCCATTGAAGTCATTCTGCTCCACTTTCCGGCGGTGATCAAAGTTGCGATAAATTTCAAAAGAAGAGAATGAAGAAGTCGAAGTTTTGCTTGAGCGACAAGGGAAGAACTTGGGCAAGGACTAGGAGATTGGTTATATTATTTTCTCTTACGTATTTTCTCAGTTTTTACCATGTTTATCTTGTATTTTTTGTGGATGTTAAAGCACCCATGAAATGCTAGATTTTCTCTCTAGGGGCTTAGGTCTTTTAGCATGAACTTGTCTAATTTTATCTGACTCGGATCTTAGTTTTTATTATGATTGTTTGATTTGATGTTAATTTCTGAGATTTATTTTTTGTGATGATACATGATTAGTACTTGAATTGTAGTATCTCGTTTAGGTCTAATAGACTTGAAGTAGATTAGGATCATATATGATGGTACTAAATTATGATCATAAATACCTTAGGATTTGGATTAGAATTTACCAATTTGAAATCTAAACTGGAACTACAGGAATTATGGTTAGAGTTTGATGAAGGACTTAATCGTGAAGTCGAATCCCTAATTAGGACCCCTTGAATTGAATTGAATATGGGTACGAATGACTTAATCGTGAAGTACTGATATCTAATGATATGATAGGCTAACGAGAACTTCATGGTCTAGATAGCTAGGGTGAATGACTTAATCGTGAAATCCGAATTGTTTAGGCACGTTATTAATTCATGAAAGTGACCATTTTTAACATCTTAGGTTAGAAACCTCGTCATATCAAACATGAATTTAAACAAACCGAGTAGATAGAATTAGCAAAAGATTGTAGACCAAATACCTCTAGACTTCTCCAACTTGAATCACACCCGAATTTTAATTACTTTGTTACGAGCCTTTAATTTTCATTAAAAAATGAAATTACACAAAATCTCCCTTTTTACTTTTATTGTTTAGTTTTAAAAGTAAATTACTTTAGTAAAAATTAGTATTTTTCTACCTCCATTTGAATCGATACCTCAATTACTACAGGGATTAGGTTGTGCACTTGCAATCGACCATATATTTGAGTATTAAGTTTATAAATTTAAAAGTCTAAAGAGTATAAAAGAAAGCATAAAACTCTATTCACAAAATACTCAACAAGACATTTAAAGCACTTCCCTTGTGCTTTCATTAACGCCATACGCTTATTAAGCTTTGGGCTTGGAGGCTCGCACCCTACGCCTTGTTACCTTTGTCCATTCATCATCAATGTTTGCTTGTTCAGAGAGAAGAGTGGTTGTATTCACTAGTCTGTGAGGCTTGGGGAGTTGTGAAAAAGAGGTGATGCGTGGCCTGATGTCTCCTTGGTAGCCGTTTCTTGGACCCGGGGTAGTGTCGGACCCGTTACTACTTCAGCGTAGGTGGGTGTCGTACCGGTTGCTATTCGCCTTACTACGCCATGTAGAATCGCCTCCTTGTTCGCCATACGAAACGAAAAAGACGACATCCTTCTATTTTCTTTAATTGATCTATCTGCTGTTCTAATTAAAAATTTACTTAATGACTATTTCAAATAGTTGACTTAGCTTCTAACTTCGCTCGCAATTCAACCCCCCTCTTAAATTTTCTTTGTACCTTAGGCACAATAAATAAATCATCAAACTTAGAAGAAATGTAAGAATATGCAATATATATAGGAAATTGCTAATATGCTAGGCATATCATAGAGGGCCTCCGTGCTACGGCTCAATATTTGATATTTCAAAATCCTAACGGCCGATCTGAACCGTTCAACATGATCTCCATATGAATATGTACTTGCAAACTAAATTTACATTTTTTTAGATTTTTGTTACTATTGTTTTAGATAGGTAGAAAATCACTTGATCACTTGCAAACCAAATTTTACTATTTTTTTAGATTTTTTTTTTACTATTTTTTTTTTACTATTTTTTTATCGGTAGGTTGCACAGCGCTGATGAGAATCTGGATTCCGTAAAATATATTTAACTCGAAGCCTGCGATTTACCTAATTTTTCTGTTATTTTGAAATTTGTAAAAGTGGAATGATGGGTTATTTGAAGTTCAGGAGAATGCTACTTGACAAAGTTTTGACTGACAGGGGGGATTTAGGTCCAAAGTTATTGAATGCCAGTGCAGCTCCAGCTTTGTCGTATTACACGAATCTAAATATCATTTTAATATTTTATTGAAGAAATTGTAAAAATCACCAAAGCTATGGTATGCGCAGGATAACAAAGTGCGGTTCACCTGACCGCATATGTGGTAGAAAATCAATATACTGTCTAATATGTGGTTCCGTATATGCGGCTGCATATTTTTACCGTATATTCAGTCGCATATTTTTACTGCATATTATCATATATTTCCGCATACTTGTTTGTATGATACCGCATATTACCGCATATTATCGCATACCGCATATTGCCGCATACTGCATATTACCGCATATTACTGCATACTTGTTATATATATATATTTTAAAATCAGCATATATAAGTCCGCATGAAAATCCGCATATACGGCCGCATACCGTATATGCGGTATGCGGTGGCCTTCCGTATACCGCATAGAAACTGCATTTTAAAACATTAGCTATGCGTATGCTTCCATCTCTGCTTCTCATAACATTTGAACATATATATTGTGACAAAATTCTCTTTTGAAAAAAAAAAAAATTGAACGGTTTTATAATTGGCCAAAATAAATATTCAATTGAACTATGACCCCAAATAAATATTTAGTGTATTATTATATCTATCTATAAAAGAGTCATTTAATATTAAAAAAAACATATGTTGCCTCTTAACTAAGCAGACATATTTATGAAACTTACTTTCGTTTCACATTATTTACTTCCATCTATAATTATATTCTACAAAAAATATTTATCACTATATAGGAGATGTTTAATGTCAACTTATTATTAGTACTAAACAATGTCAATTTTTTAAATTATACTTAATTATAATTAAATTTTTTGAATATATTTATATCATATTAAATTTCATGTGTATAAATATAGGAACTTTCTGAAATTAATATAGAAATAGAGGCCAGACCTCTATTTTTGCTAAAAAAAATTATAAGAATTTGACTTCAATACGATAACCATCAATAGATGAAAATTATAATCAAAGCATGGGAAACGAATCTGCTGAAATTCTCACTGGTGAACAGTGTTCTTGAAATCTCTGCTTTCCTGAATCCAGCCGTCAATCTGTTTTTAGATGCGTGCACAGAAAAATCAACAGTTTCGAAATACGTGCATAGAAAAAGTTGGACGGCTGGATTCAGAATTTCAGAGATTTAGAAATACTGTTCACAAATGATGGATTTCAGCAGATTTCAATTCCAAAGCGTGACCAATTGATTTGTAAAATGATACAATTATTCGTGTGCACGTAGTGTATAATACGTATGAAGTACTTAATTTACTTTTGGAATTTGAAAGTTTGAAAAAAAATTATTTGAAATTTAATTTTCTAAGATGCTGATTTGACATCAAAATATTTAACAATTAGATTCCCTCCTTATTACTATAAAAGTAATTCTTCTGATGTCTTTCTTTTTCTTCTGATGCAATACAAGTAATGAAAATCAATGATTTAGCATTTGAAAAATGTTATAAGACTTAAGCGTGAGACTGTAACCTTCGTATACTAAGAGTATTTTAATGACTTAAATTTACGCGACTGTAAGAATTGCTTTGCTGATTATATATATTTCAAATGCAATATTTTAATTTTCGTTTTATCTGAATTTTATTGTTAATAAATTAATCTCTTATAATTATTCAATATCAATTTGGATCCTCAAAGCTTCTAATGAAAATGCTCAGACATCATGAACATTATTTTAAAGGACATGAATACCAGCACAGTGAGGAGAACCTTGTAAGCCCCTAGGGGTTGTAACGAGCTGGCTCGGTCCGAGTTAGGCTCTAGCTCAGCTTGTTAATTCTGGATCAAGCTACAGCCGAGCGAGCTGGACCTAGGGCATCCGAGCTAAAATTTCAGCTTGAAATCGTGACAAGCTAGCCCGAGCTAGCTCACGAGCTGGTTCGCTAGGTTTGACTGGATTTTGTTTTTGAGCCGAGCTGAACTGAGTTGGACCGAGTTGGACCGAGCTAGACAGTATAAAATACACAGAAAGTCATACAAATTCACAAATTGATGCCTAGCCGAGCTAGCTCGCGAGCTGACGAGCAAGCTAGATCCTAACTTGAACTCGTTAATTCTGAACCGAGCTAGTGGTGAGCTGGCTCATTAACAGTTCGGTCCAATAATGAACAAGCTATTAGCGATCAGATGTGAGTCACGATCGAGTCAAGATGTACCTGCTTTTTTTGCCGCCCCTATAAGCCCCTGCTAAGAAAACAATAAAAAAATAGAAGCACAAACATTGACAATTTGACACATGAAATTATAAGATTATATAATATGAGGAGATATGGTCCCACAGACAGGGGAGGCGGAGAGAAACAGAGGTGACTGTTGGTGTATTGTGGGTGGGCGGCGAAGGGAAAACACGCGTGCGCCTGCGTGGGTCCCACCCTTTGACATACATACCTCACTCATCGCATCACGCTGACCTCACCTAGTAGTCTTCCTAATTTCTTCCACCTCTTGATCTTCTGTGTCCTTCCCCTGTTACGCTAGCTGTAGCTGGCTAGCTGTCTGCCCTTATATTACAAGTTATTTTGCAAATTAAGTAGGTCATGATAATAGAGTAGAACTAGGGTGCTCCTAAGCTCACCAAGCCCTTCGTGAGCGCGACTCTAAAACCTATTAAATTGATTTCAAACGACATTTTCAAACCGTTAGATGTTCAATCTATATTAAAATGTGCTTGGAGACCAAATTTTATATTTTTTGGAATTTTTTTACTATTTATTAAGATGGTTTGAAAATCGCTGTTTTTATTAAAATTCTGCACCATTGGAAAACAACGATTTTCAAACTATCTTAATAAATAGTAAAAAAATTCCAAAAAATGTAAAATTTGGTCTCCAAGCACATTTTAATATAGATTAAACATCTAACGGTTTGAAAATGTCGTTTGAAGTCAATTTGATAGGTTTTAGAGTCACGCTCACGGAAGGGCTTGGTGAGCTTAGGAGCACCCTAGTTCTACTCCATGATAATATTCATTACTTGTTATATTTTATTAAGTGATAATAACTGTCTTAATGCTATTAAATTGATGACTTAGATATTAATATTCATTTGATAGAAAAAGTGAAAAACTGTGTAGATATAATTTATCACCTTTTTGTGTCCGTGTTACTAGTTTGGAATTTTGTTTTGTACAGTTTGCTCTCAAGTCTCAAAGGAAGATAAATAATGGTTAAGAGATGGCACACGAATACACGATGCGAGAGCAATCAATCAGTCACAAATCGCAATCAATCAGTCACAAATCACAATTAATTAACAAATCAGTCAAAATCTTGCTCGCTCGGGGTGCATGCTTTCACTCTTGAGATCCGGTGCTCTTCAAATCCCTCTTCTTTTCCTGCTATTCTCTCTATCTCTCTCCTCTTTTTTTTTTGAAAATTCTAGCAGCGGCGGCTAAGTTTATCTCTCTCATCTTTCTTTCTCTTTTCTCTCTTTCCTCTCTCTTTCCTCCTCTTTTGAAGAGAGAGATAGACACAAAATGGAAAAAAACCCGCTGCTATTCTTCTTAGAATAGCAACAGAGTCGGACCCTCACTCGAGGCTGCATCAACAACCAAATCCTAACACATTTATATATACATTATAATATTTTATAGACAATATCAATTATATATAGAATAACATTGTTCAAGAAATAAATCTAACAAACCTGTTATTCCGATCTCAATCATTTAAAGAATTTGATACGTGAATCTCAATGTAGAAGTTTTTACATGCATGAATCTCAACGAAGATCAACAGTTGGAATCGGAATAACATGTCATATTTGGCTGTTATTCCTTTGAAATAACAACATATTTATTTCCCATTGTTCGGGCTTTGATTTGCTTAATAGTTAATACTAAATAGTACAAGTCATGGGTCATTCTCTCATTGAGATAACATAAGAAACACAATTAGAGGGTCCGTCAAATAGTGATCTAATGGAGCAGAATTTTGACAATGAAACAGAAGTCAAAAGGGTTTTAACCTTTTGTCTAGCATGTGATCATTTATATGCTTCAAATAATTCTCTCATTCTCACCACATCTAAGCATGAAATCTGGACTTCATAAAAATAGTTTTAGAGATAAAACTTCATAAGAATATTTTGAGTCATAGACAATTATATATGTTCGTAATTTGATTAGAAGATTAAAATTAAAGGACTTATTGCAAAAGTATAATTTGAAAAAGAGTAGATATATATGTGAACAATTTAAGTAATCATTTTAAATAAATTCAAAAGTATTTGAAAAGTAACCTATTAATATATATATCAAATTTCATGTTATAATAGTTCAATTCAAATATCAGTTGAATATAAATCAAAAGACTTTAATTAAAAATTTAAATTTGATAAACAATCATATGCATCTTAAATCTCATTAATTGTCTTTTATTCGTCGTTAGCTTGTTTTTGGCATGTGTAATAACCTAATTTTTTAAGGACTTCATACAAAATGTGTACTAATAAATTTGTAGATCTAGAAACACATTCAAGCGTGTGCACCGTGCACGTGTAATTAATATATCTGCCTATACTTCATTCTTACCTATACGGTATGCCATTTTTTTATTTAATTTTTATTGGGTCGGAAGCCCGTACCTGGGTGTGATTTGTCAAAGACAGAACATTATTTTATTTTAGATGCGTTGATAACGAGTGTTGCTAGTATAATCATTTTAGTCTATATAACACAAACTCTAATATTAATTGAATCGACTTCAAACAGTGAATTCAAATTGTTCAAACTGATTTATTTTATTAGTTGTGCGTTTACATGCAAAATTTATAATTTTTTGAATTTATGTAGTATCAAGTCAAGCGGTCAAATGTGTGAGTTTTTAAATTAATTTTAATACATTCATTTTTCAACCGCTTGATTTAAAACTAAAATAACTAGAAAATATAAATTTTTTGCATGTAAACGCATCACTCATAAAGTAAATCAGTTTGAACTATTTGGATTAGTCGTTTGAAGTCTATTTAATAGGTAAATCAATTTTGTAATTGGTGTCATATGACACCGATGTCATACTAGCTGGACTCGTTCATACTGCATAACTTTCTGTTTTTACTCATAAAAATTATCAGGTAATATATGAATGGCACATAATTATTAAAATAATGATTAATTTAAACTTGGCAGCACATAATTTAAACTTACCCACATATCGATTTGTATTAATAGCAAAAAAAAAAGTAAAATGAAAAAAATGGTATTAGACTGCCAGTATCAAATTCGCATATATTAATCATATACAAAACTATTATGTGCGAAATACTATAAAATATAACAAAAATATTATGCAATAATTGACCACTATCTAAATAATCAGTTACTAATTAGAAATGCTATTCAAAGTGTTGCACAAATTAATCATGCAATCATTGCGAACATTATATGGTTGGCGGATGATTTATATTACTATATACACTATATTATATTATATTATATTTATCAATTATCTTATGGGACAAATAATACATATACTAATTAACAATTATATATTGGGATATCAAAAAAAATTTCTGTGTATGTTTTATTTAATAAAAATTCGTAATGAATATTAGTTATAGAGGAAGGATCCACTGACACTGTTTTTTGGTGATACTGGATTACATCCTACATTTTTAAAGTCCAAATAGTTGAACCAAACCGTTCAAGATGGATAGATTAAAATGTACTTGCAGATCAAATTTTACATTTTTATGAATTTTTTTACTATTTATTAAGATGTGTACAAAAATTCAATAGTCTGAAAATGATAATTTTGTAAAATACTTAATAAATAGCAAAAAATTCAAAAAATGTAAAATTTAATCAGCAAACACATTTTAATATATCCATCATGCTGAACTATTTGAATCGACTGTTTGAACTTTGAAAACTTCGAAAATATAAGAATCGGATGTCACCAAAAACAGTGTAAGTGGATCCCTCCCCTTATTTATACTCGTGTCTGCTAGTATAATTTGCAGCCAAATTTAAAAAATAAATAAATAATTGCTTTTGATAATGGAATTGTGGCCACTGGCCACTATTCACTTCACACAGAAAATAGAAAATCTACGCAAGTTCTGTAATTTGTTTTGCACCCGGTTTATATGAGTACCTTTTTAGAAGCAAAAATTCAGCATGATGGTCCCTAGAACCCTAGAAGCTTATCTATGTCCTTTTTGACTAGTAGGTAAATGGATTATACTTTTCAATAAAGTATAACTGGGAAAACCTATCATAATAATACAATATTAATATAATATATCTCTACACTGTAAAACTTTTTAAGTTATAGAAGATCCGGATGGGGACAGATATCCTTTCAGGTACCTGACTCAAGCAAATTGCAACAGCCGGTTTAAATTAATTTTATCTGGGTCAAACTCAATTTGATGGCTGTTGAGACTGTAGGAGGTCTGTTTTGAGATTCACGTTATGTTAAATGGACCGTCCGATCATAATTTGCTTGAGTCAGGTAACCTAAGTTGATGTGAATTCATCCGGATGGAGGGGTCAAAATTAGGTCCAAGTGGTCTCTGGAGAAGGTTGGCGAATGAAGCGATCAAAGTAGAATTTGAGATATTAAATAATATAATATATAGCAACAAACAATTCATTTCCTCCGAATCTCTGGATTAGGCTGCTGTCTCAATTAGGTCTTCTTAATTGAAATGAAGTCAATGGTCATATTGGATTAATAAACTAAAAATATTTTAGTAGATGCGAAAGGGAAAGTGTATTCGGCCAGCCATTTTTTACTTAAAATTTTGGTGGGAGTTTGGCACTCGATTGGCTTATATTAATTATTTATTCCCAAGTATTTTCAGTGACGGATCTAGAATTTTCATCAGAAGGAGCAAAAAAATATCGAATCGGATTTAAATACCTAATCGGATTTAAATCCATTAACCAATTAGGTACTCGACAAAAAATAATGCTTCAACTTATACTTTCCAATACTTTGACTTGTAATTTCTGATGCTCTGACTTATAATTCTAATTACCAATCAAAATTCAATAGATTTATTTCAATTTTAACCCTAAATTTAACTCGAATTACAAATTAAACGTCCAGAGGGGAGCAAAAAAAAATCCAGAGGGGGGCAAAGTTGGTCGAAACTGATAAATTTCCACTAAAACTCAAAATCCAGGGGGGGCAACTCCCCCCTAGAATACACTAGGTCCGCCCCTGAGTATTTTTACAGATCGAGTTATAAACATTATTCTTTTTTTGGTTGAAAGATCGTAGACGATATTTTATTCATTAGGACAAAAATCAGTTACACATCGTTTCATATCAGTACATATAGCACATGTACTAGTTAGTTACACTATTACAATTGAAACCCTTTTCTATAAGTAGACAAGAAAATTTAGAAAAAAAAATAGAACCAAGGGTTACTGTGCTCAGATTAGCAGATAGTGAGCCTGCATGATTTTCTGTGCTCATGCTCAGATTGGTAGGTTGTGAGCCTGCATAATTCTTCTTTAGCACAAAACAGTGCTGTAATCAAGCCGATATAAATATCTATCACTATTTGTGACGATAAAACTGTTTTTTTGTTGACAGTATTTTCTCGGATACTTTTATCGGTAATACTAATATACTCACATATAATCATTTTCTATCGGTGTATTTTCAGAAATAATTAATTTTTACTTTCGCAGATAGTGATCTATTTTTATACGGATAGTGGCCTATTTATGTTCAATGATCAACCAAAATTTTCCTTTGGTCATGATGCGCGCAAACACGCACGGCCTCACACACACATACATACTCTTTATATATAAAATTGCACTATCTATAACATAATAATTATTCAATGTCGTAAAGGTGATCAGTTTTACTTTGCAAATAAGTTAATTATAAAAGATAAAAAAAGATTGAGTACTACACTAATCATGAAATATAATTTCAGAGGCCATGTTTAGGGCTTGCGGTATCTTTCCGGCTTCTTTCTTTGCAAATTAAACCGAAATTTTTATATATAGCATTTTCCAAAAAAAAAATAAATCAAAACATTTATGTTTCTGGATTTTTCTAATTCTACTCAGGCCGGTCCGGTGTTTTGCGGCCTCAAACACTGAGGTCCGCACAATGCCGATGCGGCCCCAGGGGTCACACAATGCCCCTGCGGCCGCCCTTTTCTTTTTTATCATAAATGTGTTTTTTTTTGTTTTGTTTTTGTTTTAAATGTCGTTTATTTTGAAAATATTTTTTATTTGTAGGATAAAATATTTTGAAATGTCGTTCGTTTGAATATCATTTGTGTACGAAGAAATAATGATATAATGAACAAAATAAATAAATAACAAAACAACAAATAAAATAAATAATAAAACAACGAAATAAATAAGTGACAATATCTAACAAATAAGTCTCAGTGTCTGACAAAACATCTAACAAAGTACAAATCAAAACTTACGGGTCAGGACTAAATACCGTCTTCTGCTTCTTCTTCATGAACCCCCTATCTAGCCTGGACAGTGGCGTCTCGACAGTATCTGATGAGTCTGGAGAGTCGTCCTCCTCTGCCTAGACATCCTTTGGCTGAACCGACTCGTCATGAACCTCCTCAATCTCGAATGTCTGTTGGACTCAAAGACAAAAAAACCGTAGTCTGTCCAGACTCACCCTGCGTGAATAAAAATGTATGTCTGGCTATGAAGTCATCATCGAGCGAAAGGTACGATGCTTGCTGTGTGGAGGACCCAGGAAACTGCAGGAAGGGTTCTGTCTGAACATACCCTGGTTGATAGGCAGGCGGCTCCGTCTGGGTCGGACTGTAATCTTGAGAATACAATCCATCTACCTATATAAGCATGCCAAAGTGGCACCACCCCAATTGTACCTGCCCGAAGTGGAAAAATCGCGCAAAAACTCAAGGTAACACAGCCGCACCTGATCTCCGTGTGAATCCGGAAACAACCGACACGTAATCATCTCCAGAATATATGCGCGCAGGTACTGACCAACAACCGCCTGTTATTTATTTAAATTAGAACATTGTTTAGAAGTAAATTTGATATTATTTAAATTAAATAAGGTAAAATTTACATACCTGATCTGATCTAGATGATCCGAATAGTCCTTAAATTCGGCGGAGTATTGCAGAAACTATCTATTAAAAAAATTATAAATATATTAATTTAATATTGAACTCCTTTTATTTGATAAAAAAGGACTGAGTATATATTGCAGAAACTACATTTTTTTTTTCAATTCAAAATTTGCAAGATATATATCAACTACACAACAAACTAGCCTGTTGATTTTCCTTGGACTTTGTTGGACTACTGTTGCACCGTGATCAGCGTGGAAAGTCGAAATTAAGTGAATATAATTCTTAACCGAATAAAAAACAAATTTAGATTTATTTGAAATATATATATATATATATATAAGGAGATCCATTTAAGATTTTTCACAAACTCACCTTATCTGATCCCAACTCAACAGTCTTTGTAATGCCTTTTAACCAGTCTGGCCACCAAATTTAATCATGCGTGAATCTTGATAAGATCTAGTGGTCCAGAAACAGAGCTGGGGAGAGGTTTTCCTGCCATGGAGATGGAGGTTCCCTAATCCTAGTTAGAATTGCATAATCTCTTTGTTCAATGGCTGAATTTAATTACATATACTTTTCTTAAAAAGAATAA
>JAJGRW010004221.1:0-36805 GCA_025461045.1 Carex parvula | reverse complement strand
CTCCAAAACTCGATTTTCTCTCACAAAACCGAGACTTCGTTTTTCTTTCAAAATCTCCCTCTCCTCTCTCTATCCTCTACAACTTCTCTCTTCATTTTTCTCTTCTTTCCCTCTTCAAAACCGAAACCAAACTTTTCTCAAGGTTTTCAAGCGCCGTTTCGCTAAAACTCGGATTTCTTCGCATTTTTTCGAAATTTTCACGATCTACAACAAGGTTTGATCTCTCCTTACTCTAATTTTGTCAATCATTACTTAGATCTGTGAATTCGGTACCAAAATCGGAGAAATCGACCAAAAATGGTGAAAACGGTTCAAATTCGACCCCCGTGCGAGTGCCCCACTCGCACTGCCATTTAGTGCGTCCGCACTAAGCTTGGGGGAAAACCTAACCAGACCCAATTTTCGGTTTTTGGCTAAGTACCCAGTGCGGCCCAGGCCAGTCGCACTGAGAGCCAGTGCGTCCGCACTAGGCTCGGGAAAATCCAAACAAACCCCGAAAATATCGAATTTTTAGGTTAAGTGCCCAATGCGTCCGCACTGAGGTCCAGTGCGTCCGCAGTCCGACCCTTAGAATTGCCGAAATTTTGGTGAAGTCCCCAATGCGTCCGCACTAAGATCCAGTGCGTCCGCAGTAGGCTCAGTTACCCTCTGAATTGACCAAAAATTGAACTGTTTTTACCCAGTGCGTCCGCACTGACCACCAGTGCGTCCGCACTCTGCCCAAATTGTATCAAAAATTTCGAAATTTTAATTCTTTCAATTTTTTTAGAATGCCGAAGAAATCAACTGCCAATAAGCGCAGGTGTGAGAGGGGCCAAGGAAGTCGCGGACCACCTCCTTATCCACCCGCCTTGCCACTCAACGAAGGTCAAGAGTTAAGGCACAACCTTCTGCAGGGCCGCCGAACCCTCGAGCCATCTAGATGGATATGCCGAGAAACACTCCAAACGCTCGGACTTCTCGAGTCGGTGCAAATGCTCACCGAGCGACTTGGCTTGTGGGAATTTCTTTGTGACGAAGTCAACACATATGAAGCCCTCACTATCGAGTTCCTCTCCTCATACGAATTCGACCGGGGTTCACGCACACTAACATTCAACCTCGGAGGCTTCTCACATATGTTGCACACCACCGAACTCATGGTCGCACTCGATCTACCCACCGTCAATATCGATCAGATGCGCACCATTCTCGACTTCTTTCATGACATGAGCGAGGCCCAGTTCCGCGTCTTAACATGCCAAGACGGGGTCCTCGGTCAACAAAGGGTGAAGAATGTCCTCCATCCGGCCCTCCGATATCTCCAGCGGGTACTCTCTCACACTCTCTTTGCCCGAGGAGAGAGCGCATCGGTCTTCAACCTTGGAGATATGGTGTATGTATGTTGCATGCTCCGGCGCAACAATGGCGAAATGGATTTCATGCCGCACATCGGGTACAACTTAGCCAAGCACATGCAAAATGTGTCGCACAACATGAGACCGGGTGGAAAGATCCGAATTGGAGGCATTGTCACAAAGATTGCCCGGCACTTGCAAATACCGACCGGTGATGATGTGGTGCTCGGTTACACACGTGTTGACCTCGATGGTCTCTTTCGGGCGAGGCTCATCCGATGGGATGATATTGAGGATGCTTGGATCAATCTGGGCCCAAAAGACAACATCCGACATCGGTTGCCTCTACAAACTCAAATCGATCCTTTGGATACCGATACTTGGAAAATTGTAGACGAGCCGCTCGAACCACCGCTACCACCGCCACCGCAACCACAACAACCACCTCAGCAAGCCGCACCCGATGCCGCACAAGCGCAAGGCATGCCAACAAACCAGCAAATCTGGGATTTCATGCAAACCATGAACACCTCCATCAATAACCTGAGCATCAATGTTGGTGGTCGCTTGGATAGCATGAATGGCCGCATGGATGGCTTCGACCGCCGGTTTGATGAGGTAGAGGCCGAGGCAGCTCGAGCGACATACTATTCCCGCCGAGGATGCATGCACGCAAACCCGCATTTTGAGGATGATCCACCGACACCACCGTACCAAGACGGGCCGCTCAAAGGAGGGAGCACGAGATGGCGCAGGAGCGCGAAGCGGCGAGGCTAGCGCAAGAAGCGGCAGCACAAGCACAAGCGGCCGGCAACAATGAAGAAGAGGAAGACGAGACCGAAGACATGGTTTTCGGTGAGGATTGATCCCACGCAACACCACCACCATTATACGCCAGTAAAGTAGTTTCATGTTTCTTCTCTCTTTTTTAGTTTATTTTTTAGCACTGAGGGACACTGCTTTATTTAAGCTTGGGGGATGGGAAGAAATTGTATCTGCATGCATGTTTATTTTTCAGTTTTTCGACAACTTTTTTAGGATTGATAACCTTGCTTTTTTACTTGCCATGAATAGGATTGTGATTTTGAACTTAATTGCTTGCGATTCCGAATTTGTCAAGACGTTTTACGAGGTTATGAAAAAATAGAGTCTTGCAATATTGGACTTTATTGTCTAAAAAATGCATAAGTATAAAATCATGTTTAAAAATTTGTGTTAAAAGTTGGCAAAAATTTTGATAAATTTGAGTGATTGACAAAACTTAAAAGTATTCTTGCACAATTTTTCAAATTTTTGGTAAAACCCTTAAAATAAATTTGAAATAACGACATAGTTCGGCGAAAAACTTTGTGGAAATAAAGGTATTTGAAAATTCTATATTTAAAATGGCATATCTTTTAAATTTGGGTATACGAAGTTCACAAATTCAAATCCTTTAAGGAAATAAAAGTTAGAGTAATCGAATTGTGGGTTGAATCATAATTATTCGAGGGTTGAACTAGGGATTTGGAAAATATGCATGGAGATTTTTAAAGGTTGGCAAGATCATACAAGTTTTTCAATTTTTGAGAGATATATACTTGATATAGGGTTGAACTGTAGATCGAATTATATTTCAAAGTTTAAATGTTGCTTAGGGACAAGCAAAGTTCAAGCTTGGGGGTATTTGATAGGTGTATTTTATATACACCGTCGGTCTAGTTTTTATCATAAAATAACACCAAATATCTTGTATTTTGGATATAAAGCGAATATAATACACCAAGAATCAAGTTACTGCGTTCGCTCGATGTTTCAATGCAGGAAACAGTGCAAAATGAAGAAAAACTGCCCAATGCGGACGCATTCTCCACCAGTGCGGACGCACTGGGTACTTAGCCGATTTTCCAGCAGCGCAGACCTCACAGACGAAAAGTCCGAGCGTAATGCGTCCGCATTCAACATTCAGTGCGGACGCATTCGCTACTTAGCCGATTTTTGCGACTTTCAGAATTTTCCGAAATACAGAAGTTCAAGGCCAGTGCGGACGCACTCACATCCAGTCGGACGCACTCAGTACTTAGACTATTTTTGAAATCTTCAGATTCTTTGGAAAACAGAAAACAACATGCCAGTGCGGACGCACTAAAATCCAGTGCGGACGCACTCAGGAAATTTTGCAGAAAATCCAGAAGAGGGAACTTGGAACCAAAGAAAATTTGGAGTCGGTGCGACCCAGACCACCCGCAGTCAACTCCAGTGCGGACGCACTGGACTCGCAGACAGCCAGAAATTCGCATTTTCTAGAGGTTTTCTATTCTTGGCTTCCAAGGAACACGTTTTAGAAGGCCAAAAATAGCCATGGCAGTCTGAAGAGTGCACCCACTAACTCCACTTCTATCCTCTAAATTGGGCAAGGCCTTTGGCTATAAAAAGAGAAGAATTTCATCTCTCTCATCATCCATTATCATCCATTCTTTTACCCATATTCCATATATTGAGAGAGAGAGATCCTGCAGAAATTCTAGAAGGTTTTCCAAGGAAGGAGAAGAAGAAGATTCAAGCAAGGAGTCGGCAAGATCGAGGTTTTAGATCAAAGAAGGGTGTAATCATTTCTTTATCTCATTTCTTATTATTTTTGCCAATCTTTGTTATGGATCTCTCCAAGAGAGAGTAGTTCTCTTTCTAGGGGTTTAGGTCAATGCATGAACTTGTTTAATTCTATCTTATTCGGATATTTGTTTTATTATGATTGTGTTATCGGATTTGATTGTTAATTTCTGTGATTTATTCTTTATGAATTTCATTAGTACTCGTTCCTTTGAGTTCACCTGGTTAGGGTTTATTGAATTGAAGTAGTTTTGAAATCGCGTTGATCGTGTTTTTCCGCTTTAAGTTTATTAAATTCCGGCATTGGTCATGAGGAGACTACTAATTGAAACCATAAAGACACACCTTAGGATTGGGTTAGAAGCGACCGTACTTTGATATCCAATCCGGAACTATAGAAATTAAAGTTAGGATTTTGGTGAAGGACCGAAAGGAGAAGGCAAATCCTAAATTAGGACACCTTAGAACAAATATCGATATATGCTTTGTAGCATGAGATTAAATATCCCTCTAGGTTAGTGACAGCCCTAGAATTCGAGGCACATTAATTCATAGAGCGCAAAGTAGTCGTATTAATATTTGTTCCAAAGGCTAACATATGTTAGAAACCTCATCAATCAAACATGAATTTAAACAAACCGAATAAATAGAATTAGCAAGGAATTGTAGACCGAATACCCTAGATCTCCTTAACTTGAAATCAACCCATCTTTCTTTCCTTTGTTTTATTTACATTTATTGTTTGAAACTCCTACTCTTTTCGGGTATTGAACCCAACCTTAGGATTTTAGAACAAAAACCCCCCCCATTTACTTTTATTCTTTTGCTTTAGAAGTAATTTTCTTTATTAAAAATTAGTGTTTCCCTTTCTCCCTGCGGATCGACACCTTAATACTACAATCGATAGGTTGTGCGCTTGCAACTAACCTATTCTTTGAGTACGAAGGTTTATAAATTTTAAAGGCAAAAAGAGTACCAAATTCCTACATCTCAAATACTCAACAATGCGTTCATCAAAACTCAAAATTTTAGTGTCCTGTTTATACAAGAGCAACAAGCTAGTTCATTAATTTATATAGCTTGTGCCATTAACTTTTTCTTGCGTCTTAATTGTATACTGCCGAACTCATATAAATACATTACTTCAGAAGGAACAACATTTAAATTGTTGGTGCCAAGTAAACATTTAAATTGTACATTGGACCTCATAATAATTACCAGCTGCACCATTGGAGCATCCAGATCAGGTTTTTAACCATTTATGTCTAAGTAAAAGGTCTTAATTTAAAATAAATACAACACCTCCATCTAAATCAACACTAACGCTAACAGAACTATACACAGCTTAATGAAAATATTGCAACTACAATGTCGCCAATAATGTGTTCACTGTTTCATAAATTATCAGAATCATGGATTTCTCACAAGGCATTGATTAGCTTACAGCAGTTGGGGTTAATTTATATCTTACAATGGAATTATGGAGTCAATCAACATTAGGCTTTGAGTTACGGGTCATGGATTTCATCTTCGCTTCTTGCGGATAATAAGAGTAGCCTGGTTTCAACCTCTTGGCATTGTGGATGAAGCTCACAATAACTTGCACCTCATCCAATTGCTTCTACAATTGAGAAATGTAAAAGGAATTAAAAAATAGACGATTTGGCCACACACACTTTTATTACAATTTAAACCAGATGTACATTGCATGTAACAGCTTGAAGAAACAAATTGTTACCTGAGAAAGAAAGTGGTGTTGGACACCGTGAAAGAGCTGCTCCTTTGTTGGATTTGGGTTCATGCTCACCTAATCGGCATAAACAAGTAATTGAATAAGAAAATAGCTTCCAGATATTAGACTGTTAATTATTAGAGAAGTTCAAGAAAAATGGATTGAAATGGCCACATACAAGGTTGAAATGATTCCAGTATCTCCACAGGGTAGCAGTCCCAAGTTTAGCCAGGTTTACTCTCTACATATAATTCCAGATTAAGGAATTCACTTAGTAGCATACATGACTATGACTAAATTAACTTTATGCTTTTCAATGAAAGACAAGCCTTGAGTAAATTTTTTTTTTTTAATTACCGGTTGTGGCTTAAAGTCTCGTGAACGAATATCTGTGCGAACTTCTCTGTGGCAGCTCCTGATACTTGATTTATCAGAGGAAACCCACGGTCTGGTGCGCTTAACCCTCGGCTTTGTTGGCCTTTGGTACTCAATGCTAGCTGTCACATAAATAATTTAAATTAATTACACCATAAAATAATTATCTCAAGAGTGTGCCAAATGGCTTTGACACTGACATTCCACCATTACAGGGATCATACTCTACAATTCAGAACGCATAACTGGTGAAAGAGACAAAGTGAAAGTTGTTTCAGAAAAAAAAAAAAATTACAATAGTCGACATCTTTTCCGGCTGCGTCAGAGGTACTAAAAAAGGAACTGTCACAATCTATGTTGTCATCTTCTTTGCTGGTTGGTGCCTCCAAAACAATTAAAGCATTCCTCTGCAATTTCACCTCTACACCATTCTTCAGAACCTATACCCAATTTTTAATTCAAGACTCCAATATATGAGTATAAACCATTAACAGCATATTAGTTATTGTTATACACAGAATTCACTAATTCCCATCCATGAGAGTTACAAGATATAGGCTCCAATATAACAAGAGTATTCACATATAAACCCAATACCCTTTGTATACAAAAGTTTGAATTTTTTATAGGGATAAGACTTAATAGATCTTTCCTAAAACCAAGTGACACCTAATAAATTCAATATACAAAATTATTTATAAAAACAATCTGAAAGTGGAGATTTGAGAAATGATACCAGCCAATGCCAGCCACCTAGGCCAACAGCTTTCTTGACAACCCCTTGGAGGCCAACCAAAACAGATTTTGTTCGATTGTTTCCCTTCACTACCACTTTTGTATCCCTTGGCAGCACTGATAGCTCTTCATCCCCACTCTCAGTGTCTCTTGAATAAGAAGATACCACCCGTGACGAACAAAATTCAGCTTCCATCCTAACTCCAATTGAATACCTGTTTGAGTAGAAGATTTTAATTTACTAACATAGTCAGACCATGAGTTCATCACTTCAATTTTCATTATGTACTGTTTTATAGTTTTGGTAAAAATATTTTCTAAATTAAATTACCATGTCAGTACTAACCAAAATAATTTGTGGGAGGAAGAATGTACAGGAGTACTCTTTTCAATGATATGTGTAAGGATCAGGAACCCACATCCATAATTAAAGTATAGAGCTTGTATAATTTAATGAAATTTAATGGGACCAATTTATATCTTGATTATATAGTGGGGTCGCAAATAGACAATGAAGATTGAATATGAGATTAGAGGCAATGGGTAGTTGAGTAAATTTCTAATACAAATCTCAGACTGCAACAGAACAATAGTTCTAGTACCAACATGGAACAACCAGACTGAAAAGAGATTCTTCTCTTTTCTTTAAAGACCCATTTTGGGTAAAATTATTTAAGTGGAGCATCACCAAACAACCTGATGGCAACGTAAGCCGCAAGCTTTTAATTTTATATTCACACTTGTCTTAATCAAAACAGCTAGCTTTCGGAAACTCTGAGATTATGTTTTGTCTTTTTGCTTCTTAATTCAAAAATGTCCTGAGTATTGAGTGCAAATTCAAATCTTCAGGTTAGTGAAAGAAAGCATGTCACTTTTTAATTTAAATCTGGAGTTGCTGCTTAAGGATAATTCACTTTTGAAAATGGTAAGAAATTTAGACCCCAAAATGAGAGAAGTCAATTTTAATTCTAACAATTTATCTAGAACCTCAAGGAAGTTTGAGAAGGGCAAATTTAAAATTGAAACTTGAATATTGCATGCAAGTAATGCTCGAAAGCTGTGCGACTAATTAACAGAGCAAACAAAAAATAAACAAAAAGGTTAAGGAAAGGAATCCGAACAATTTACTAATTTGAACTTAACAAGCTTGTGCTTCAAAGTTTAAGCAATAAGAAGTTACTTTTTTAACGAAGGAGATAAGCTGCACTCCCAGAATGCGACACGAGATCAAAACCCAAATTATGGTGTCAACTGAATTGCAATACTATGAAGAAATCAATTGAGAAGAAAACTTTAATTTTTCACGAATTAATTTCGAAGAGACATTTCATTATTTCAATAGAAGATAAAGAAGGAAAATGAGCCAAATCAAATGGAGATTATGAATGTCTTACCTAGATACTTCACGAAATGGATCAATTTTAGCAGAGAACAAGGCCAATTGGGGGTTTCAATTGCACGACGAATTGGATCGTGACCTTGAATTACAGAAGAAAGATCTTGATCAGGTGAGAATTTAGCGCGGGAAAAAGATGGAAATGGTAGACTGTTCACAGTTCTGTGTGTGTGTGAGAGAGAGAGAGAGAGTAGCACCAAGTAAATGCTGTCCAACTGCCAAGAGAGTAAACGGGGCAATAAGCTTTAATGTACGGATTTTGTCTATTTTCATTTCACTGCCTCGGTTCTCGTGAAAAGCCAAGCCGGCTAAGCAAGCTGTTTTGTGCATAATATCTCGGCTCGGCTTTGTGGCTTGGGCATGCATGCGATTTTTCTAAAACCCTGGTAAATTTTCAAAGTGAACGGATTTCGTCCAAAGCTTCTGAACAAATGTTTGCTGAAACAGGTCGTTTACCGGCCGATCTACATAAAGATTCGTGCGAACTAATAAAATTTTAAAAGTCTTAACGTACATACAAATTTTCACAAGAATTGGATGGTTCAGTTCTTCAGACTGGATATTAAATGAGTCTTTCTCGAAAGTGATTCCCTATTACGGTACGGGGAGGATGTGAATTCGCGGAGTAGATGGGTAAAGTTTGAATTCACATCCTCCCGGTACCGTAATAGGGAATCTTTCACAATTATTAGATCTGGACCGTCCTTTGAACTTGCCACGAATATCAAAGCCCAATAATACTGCGCCCCGCGACAGCCCGAATATCAAAGCGGCTGAGAGTTAATCTCAAACCGTCAAGTGGAGGGAATCTTTTACAGTAATGGAGAGGATACCTGTTCGGTAAAGTTTGCCAAATCGTACTCGCTGATTTCTTGTTGCGGCTCAATGCTCACAATTTCTTCACCAATGATGTATGGTCCGGTTATGCGCCTGTCAGTCCCATGATTAGACTGATATTATGAATTGTTCAATCTTTGATGGTTTGATTGCAATTGGATGCAGGGGATGCACATTTCATAAATGAAGTCTTATTATTTAAAAAAAAAAATGTCAGCAGACTCGCTAAAATCGACTCATTATAATTTAAGCTGAAATTACAACTTTATGCCATTAGTCAGAATATATATATATATAGTCCACTGATTTTTTATGGTCCACAATTTTTTGAAAAATAATGATTTTAAAAAATAGTAAAAAAATTTTAAAATTTGTAAAATTTGATCTCGAAGCACAATTTAATATGGAGATCAACTTGAACCGTTCAAATCATTATTGTGAACTATAAAATTGAAGATATAGACGTGAAGTAAAACACTCGCTTTACTTCATTAAGTATCGTAACCCAACTCTTTATATATATGTGTGTGTGTGTTTTTGTTGCAGCAATTAATCAATACTAATATGGAAGGAATAAAAATAACATCAAATTTGAGATCGATTGATTATTTAGATCCAATGAAAGTACGTATGTCGTATGTCGTGTTTTGTATTAGATTGATGATTAAGAAGGCATTTATCTTATGAGAATTTGGTGGGGGAAATGTGAGGAAATGTGAAATTATATAAAAATTTACATCCTCCATTCTACTTTTTTTTTTATAAATTTTGGCATATATTATGTTAGCTTCCACCGAGTGTTTGGTGTCAATTTTCATAAATTTGTCCTTAAAATTTTGAGCTTAATTTGATGGTTATGCCACTGTTGTACAGTGTATTTGATTTAAAACATAAGTAATTATGTTTGAGGTGGATGATTACCAATACAGTGACAAACAAATAGTTTGAGTTCGGGTATAATTTGAGAATGATTCATGTACAACAAGGAAGTAAAGAAAAAAAAACCCAAAAAAAGCCCCAAAATTTTTTTAAAAAAAATTTGCGTCTTTCTCCCGAATAATTGTGATTCGCGTTTTATTCGTGAATAAAACATATAAAATGCGAATTATTCGCAAATTTATCGCGTATATTGTTACTATAATTATCAATATCACGAAATCTGTGGATGTTACAAAAAAGTATAAATCAAACAACCGCAAAGGATCTTTAAACATCCAAAATGTTCTCACTCATTTATTTATTGAACGATCATATTTAAATTGAACGACAAGTTACGAGGGAGGAGATGTCATTTGTAATTTTACGGCCAACGTCCGTGTTATTTTTAAAGAATTGTTTTTAAAGCAAAACTTGTTAATTTAAAACTGTAGTATAATTCAACAATTATATTAGTAATTAACACGTTAAATTAGTAATTTAATACAGATTAACAATTTTAAAAAATTACTGTCGTAGATGCCCTAATAATGACACAAACATCTATCACGTGAGCCGAGCCGAGCCGGACAACCTCAGCCGGTCAAAATAAAACACCAAAGAAGCCGATCGTAAGAATGGGGACCACGACAGTAACGCGTGTCCCCGTCCAGCTGTCGGTATCCATTTTATCCGTAAAAACCCAACTGGGAGTCGCGGCGAATACGCTCTTACCAAGGAAACACTTCCTCTCCCATTACATCACGCTGCCTGATACCGGGACCCGCATTCCATCGATTGCTTTACTCGAGCATGGAAACGGGAGTATCCGCCATTCGCGCTCGTGGTGCCTCACAGCGAGCAACTTATTATATGTTGGGGTTTTAAGTCCGACTTTTACGCGGTTTCGAGTCCAGATGACAGCAGGATGGATTTTCATTTCTTCTTGTGCACCGGGACTAAACAAAAATAAGTAACAAGATCCGGCTATGGATTTTCATTTGACAATTGACATTGTTTAGATTACTTACCATTATGACTCCATAGTTTTGAATTTATATATGTAAAATCGAATTGTATGTATTATTATTCAAACTTAATGACATCCCAACATTCCGTCAATATTATAATTTGTTGCACTGCAAGTATTTTTACGCATTAATTTAGATGATATTTGGTACAATAATTGTTATATAAAGGAGACTGCAAAATTTCGAAATAATATAATAAAATTAAAATTGATAATTTACTTGAATTTCAAATTATCTACCAACTAAATTCCATAAATATTTGAACTCAAATATTTAGTCTAAACGCTGCTAACATTTAAAATACTCAATATTTTAGCAGTATTAGAGAACCACATTTATGTATAACAATTATGGTTTAGAAGGTACTCCGCGTCCAGGCAGGAAAAACTAGCCTCCCGCTTCTACATTTTAAATTAAGTTTTCAAAAATTGATGAGATGGTGAAGTTTCTCGCCAAGTCACCAGGGATGCACATGGGCAGCAATAAATTCACTTTAGTTTCGCCGTACAAGGTTCAGCATAAGAATAAGCAGAAAGATCCAAAAAGTAGGATGGCCTATATTTTCGCTGAATTATTACCTATCTCCCGTTAGTTTCCCCAACTCAACCCGCTAATTTTTTTTGCTCTCCAACTTATCCCCACACTTTTCTTTTGGAGAAACGTGTTTAGTTGTTTTATTTTTCTCCGAAAATGACAAAAACATGTCAAATCCTGCCAAGTGTGTAATCCAGCTGAAATAAGTATATATTATCTATCTTAACAACTGAACATTTTGACCATAAGATTCTTAAAAAAATTGTATTTAAGATTATTATGATTTTTCTTCAAATAAATAAATAAATATGTTTTCATTTCTTTTTATAAGTGTATTCATTTCTTGACTATTTAGAGTTCAAAATGCAGCAATGTACATGTGCATTTGAAATTAAACATGTGTTCATCTATGTAGAGTTCAAAATGCAGCAAATAATCAGAAGTGACATAGTTAGGGATCATAACTTTATAACTGATGAGTGTCAATTTTTTGTTTAGTGGTGAGGAGCAATATTTTTTATATAAAAAATCGTATGTACAAAATCCGAATAAAAAATACTTTATAAACATTAAAATTTAAAATTCTAGATCACTATCTTTTTCTAAAAAAAAATTATAGTAGAGTTCAATTACTGACAGGAACAAATTTTTTTAATAGAGTTCAATTCATTTCACAAATATGTTGTGAATTGAAATTATATATATTACTCTTAAGTTATAAAAACAAAGAACACATCATCATTACAATTTACAAGAGAGAATCAAGATATAAATACGGAGAACACGGAGGAGAACCAGAAATGTATCTTATGGGATATTCTCAACATCAGCCGATTTCATATTCAATGCTGCGTGAAGTCAAAACTGTTATGTTAAAATCTTCAATGGTAAAATAATTTAAAAAAACCTTGCTGATTTCTATCCGTACAAATTCTCAACTTTTGACGGGAACTGGTTGTGCGATTAGCGTAGATTGATTCTTTCGTCAGTATTGATTGTTCTCTCTGTCGATCCAAGACAATTAAGACAGAGATGAGGAAGTGTATTCAGAGAAAGATTCAGGATTTCTGTTCTGGTGGGATACTAATTGGATTTAAATAGTTAATTAGTTTTAAACTCATTAACTTATTGGATACACAATTACAACTCAATTCCTATAACTATGTTTATTATAAAATCTGTTATAACCATAAAAATCAATTGACACAGCGTTGAAATATTTTTTCTAAGCTAATTAAAAATTCATTTGGCACAATTCAAAGTGAGACTATTCTTAGTCAATTAACAAATAAAAAAAAATAAAACTTAGATAAAAATATAACTAAAATATACTTATTGAATAATAAAAAGGCACAAAGAATTCGGCCGACCAATTTCCTTAGAATTGTAATAATAGGTTCCACCGTCAAACCTTTCTTATTCTCTTATTCCTTTTTATTCTATTTACGAAATGGAGTATTGCAGATCCGAAAAAGACAAAATACGCATAATAAATCAAAACTCAGAAGGAATCAGTTCCATAATCAGACTAACTCAGACCAGGAAATAAAAAATTCAAATCCATAGACACTTGTTTACCTCAGTCTTTACATAGATCTGCCAATAAGTTTATTTCAGTTATTGATGACATATGAAAAAAATAAAACATTTTGAGGCAGACATAAATAGAAGAACAATGTAAATCTAACATGGCTATATTAAGATCCCTTATAATTAAAAAATATTACCATATTAAATGGGCGAAAAAATATATCGCGGTGTGAATACAACTTGGACTATCTCTGTAGCCATGTTAGATTTCACACCGCGATATATTTTTCGCCCATTTAATATGATAATATTTTTTAAGAGGAGGGCTCAAATGCCCCATTGCTTCATGCACCAATCGTGCCCCAACATCTATATCTTCAAATGTAAAGTTCAAACAAATGATCCGAACCGATCAACATGATATCAATGTTAAAATATGATTGGAGACCAAATTTTATATTTTTTGGAATTTTTTTACTATTTTTTAAGATTAGGTACAAAATCATTATTTTTAGATGGTCCAGAATTTCTTGATTTTGTACCTATCTTAAAAAATAGTAAAAAAATTTCAAAAAATATAAAATTTGGTCTCCAATCATATTTTAACATGGATATCATGTTGATCAGTTCGGATCATCTGCTTAAACTTTGCATTTGAAGATATAGATGTTGGGACACGATTGAGGCATGAAGCAATGGGGCATTTGAGCCCTCTCATTTTTTAATTATAAGGAATCTTAAAGTTAACGTAGAGATACAACGGTTATTTTCTATTCGTATGTTTACTGTTGCCGATTGAATTGACATAATTAATAAGACTAGCATAACTTATTTAGCTGATTACGCGACTCCACAAAGATAATTACGAACTTCATGCAGTCACTCAAGCTTTGTTTCTCTTCAGAGAACGCATTGTTTATTTCTCAAAAATAATATCCCTTATAATTAAAAAGAAGTCCAAATGATGTGAAATTTGTGTCCATTCTATGTGTCTTGAAGTCCCCTGCATGCTAGTGTGGTTCATTTTGCATTTTGGTCCATGTACCAGCTTGCATTTGGCTGGTTTAACATAAAGGGTTGTTTTCACTGTTTTTTTGGATGTCTTTTTTGTACCAGTGGCACTTAACAGTGCTTGGCTGCTGAGCCTAGACTTAGTCATGTACCATAGGTAAGTTGAAAGCCTTTGTGTCATGGCAAAGGGGTTGGTTCTCATGGTAGCAGCATATAAGTGGGTCTAAATCATTGTTTGGCATACCAGAAACAAAGAAAATAAATCAAAGCTCCAAAGAATCATCCAATTAACATGTTTAAGCATAAAAAAGGCTAACATGTTTAACATGTTTAATTATAAGGGCGAAAAAATATCTCTGTAGCCATGTTAGACATAACTTGGACTATCCCTATCAGAAACCTCTAATGGACCTGTTTGTAAATATGGAAATAATCTATTAATGTTCATATGTTGATTTACATGAAAAATAAGGGATTAATGGACATATATGCAAATAGTGAGAGAATAGGGGCTAAGCTGCAAATAGGCATCAATTACACTGACCCTTGCCATTTGTCATGCTGACCCAATGATTTCTTGATGATTTGTCCAATATTCAAGATAAAAGAACTGTTAAATCATGTTTTTAACAACATCAGGGACCTCCCTTCAAAAATCCAGGCACTGACAGCCTTTTTGATGCTTAAACATGTTAATTGGATGATTCTTTGGAGCTTTGATTTATTTTCTTTGTTTCTGGTATGCCAAATAGTGATTTAGACCCACTTATGTGCTGCTACCATGAGAACCAGCCCCTTTGCCATGACACAAAGGCTTTCAACTTACCTATGGTACATGACTAAGTCTAGGCTCAGCAGCCAAGCACATGTTAAGTGCCACTGGTACAAAAAAGACATAAAAAAAAACAGTGAAAACAACCCTTTATGTTAAACCAGCTAGTGCAAGCTGGTACATGGACCAAAATGCAAAATGAACCACACTAGCATGCAGGGGACTTCAAGACACACATAATGGACACAAATTTCATATCATTTGAACTTCTTTTCAATTTTATATTGAATTTAGAAGTTGGTTGTATGAAAATTATAAAAATATAACAGCACATGGACAATTTTGCCCCTCTACATACATGACCTCTTTAAAAATGGAAACAAAATTCTTAAAATTATGAAATTTGGTATAAATGCAGTTTGGATACTCCTCTGTGAACATATGACAAGAAAATAATTACTTGTTAATAAAACTAATAAGATCATACGTTTGTGATCGACACCCCAATTATACTACACGGTAGGATCATATGCTTGTGATCTGAACGTAAGTTGAAATTAGAATTTATAAATATTTAAAAGTAGTAGTTTATTTTGGACTCATCACTCGTCTTCATCATTTGGGTCACTCTTACTGATCAAGCTCATTTTGATAGTGAATTACGTAGGGTTTTGGCTTAGGTTTTGCCTTATTTTCTCACCTTTAAGTTTAATTATTCCGTGAAAAAGGTTATTGTTGCCCTATTTTATGTTTTAGTACAAGAACCATGTTTTGGGGCTATTTTACATTATTTGGAGCAAGAATCTGGTCGATCAGAAGGCAGCTTATTGACTAAGGCTCTAGTACGACCCGTATTAGCCAGAGCCCCAGTATGGACCAAAGATGGCCGAATACGTATTAACTCCTACAGTGACACAGTGGGAGTACGGTCCGTATTAGCTAATACGGACTGTACCGAGACACCTTTTGGTCAATAATTGCAACAACTGTATCCAGATCAGATAACTTGGACTCCACTAATCTACAGGCGCCCCTTCACTCCTATTTAAGCCCTCTGTACATGTTCGGCACCAAAACTTAGCCCTCCTTAAAGCTCCTTAGGACTTAATCTCTCCGAACAGGTTTGCCTTAGTTGAGATTATTTACTTCCTTAACTAAGGAAGCATTTTCCTCTCCTTAACAATTTGGTCTCCTTTAGCGCCTCCTTAGAACCAAAATTCTGAAATTTCAGACAAATTTGCCCTCAAAAGCTAAGGCCTTAAGGAGACCTCCTCATTCTTTTTCATTTTTTATTGTCTTTCTTCTCACTTGCGCGGAACGGTTCCCTAGACACGGGAAAGCAAAGAGGCGCTTCTCTCTGGCGAAGATTGACGGCGATCGAGAGACTGACACTCCATTCTGACAGTTGTGTCGCGCTCACAGTGAGATGCTCTCTCCACTGACACCCTAATTGTCGACTCTTATCAAGTCTTCTAAATCCTTTTCTCTCCGGACGTCAGTTTAAGGCACAATCAGGTAAGTGCGCCCTTCTCCCTTCTTACCTTACCTCGATTGATTGAGGGAAGTAGGGGTGTTCATCGGTTCGGTTCGGTTAAAACTAAAATAAAATAGGCAAACCAAAGTTTATTTCGGTTTTCAAAAATAGAACCGAACCGACCAAAGTTAACATAGGAACCGATTAAAACTGAACCAAAGAAAATTTCAGTTTGTTCGGTTAAACCGAACAAACCATTGTTTAGTTGAGATTGTTATAAAACAAGCCATTTACAGCTCACAAACCATTGTACCACTGTACGTCTGTACCACCCATGTACCACTGTACCACCCATGTACATAAGTTTGAAATATCAAATGGCCTGTACCAGTCCTGGCAAAGCTGATATACCTAACTCAATTCACCTAAACCAAAACAACTAAATGGCTAAACCTGTACCAGTCCTTCACGAATCTATTACATTTCAAACTATTCAATTAGAACACACAAACCAAGCATATCTATCAAACAATTAATTAAAAAAGAAAGAAAGATGGAACTTGTCATATTACATCTACAATATATTACATAAGAAAGACTAGGAAGCATCCATAAGCAGGGTTTAATTTGAGGCATGGACATCACTTCTTGCAGTATTAATTGTCAGTTTCTTTATCACTCAAAATGCAAATTATGAAAATAAGCAGGTCAACAATTTATATGAGAAAATTGTATCATATTTTATCCGATATACTCTTTATAGACTATGAAGTAGCTAGGCTGGAAGTTGATATGATCAAAAGAACATTTCAAGCTGCCTTCCAGGATAAATGAAAAGTCAAAAAAAAAAAAAGTTAAAAGAAAAACAAAAGATTTCTATATTGAGCACCAGGAGACTTGTTCCTCCGTTTGAAAGCAAATTAGCTATATCTTTTCAATATTGAGCATTGCAAAAATATAAGCTAGAAAATATTTCATCAAACCTAGCTAGGTTTAAGCGGAAGCAGGAATAGGCAGCAACCCACTGTGCCTGAGCAATGCGTCCTGTGAGGGTTCACATCCCGGAATTTAACAAAAACCTGATTTAATCAAACAAAATACATATTAGGAAGATATAATATATATTCGGATATCAGTCCTGGAAATATAAAATGTTATGAAAGTAAAAGGATAATTAAAGTGGTGTTCATTCTTACAAGAAGTTTTGGGAATGCCTACCAAATAAGATTACCAAAACTACGAGAAAATGTACGCCATATATATACCATTATAAAACATAAAAAGTATCCGCATAATTTTCATAAGATGCTGAAGCTACCATTCACAATAAGAATTTTCATAAGATTGCTTTAATCAATTTAGTTGCAAATTTTTAGGCAAACTACAGCAGATTCATTCCTACAAAGTGACAAGCCTTGATGCTGATGCTTCAAATAATAAAGAGGAGAGAATTGTACAAGCAACAAGCATTCTCTTTAATATGAAAAGCAGTGATTTTGGAATACTAATTGAGTAATTGTGCAATTTAAAAATCAACAGGGGGTGATTATTATATTTAATATAAATATTATTGAATGGTCTTTTAATTCACATGCTTATTACCCTTTCAAATATTGTACAGAAGTAGCTCTACCAGTTAGAAGGTGCGACTATATTTACTCTTAAAATAAGGTTGTAACTTGTAAGTTTCGACAAAAAAATCAACAAGAAAATCAGATAGCAAGGTTTTTGGATGAATTAAGTTCTCAACCTCCCTAGCTATTTTAGTAACTAACAGCACCCCACACATGTTTCCCAAATAACAAAATAAATATAAAGCATCAAATTATAAACTTATACAAGAAAGACTTTTTTTTTAACTAACAGTTTCAGAGCCACTCACCAGTGAGTTCAGCACTCGAGCTGTCACACGATTGTCTCCTTCTCTTTCTTCCTTTGTAATTTAGTTCTGATCCTGACATAGAAACAAAAAGTGAGAAAATAGTATTTGCTTTTAGATTTTTTAGTATGAAACTGAATATCCAAATTAAAATACTAAACTCTGACGGTCTAGGGTTTAGGGAGATGTTAATTTCTTTTTCATAGATGGTTGAACAAGATGAGAAAGAGAGTAGTAGGGATGGGAAAAAAAATTTACAACAATCTCTCTCTGGACATGTATACCTTAATTAATTTTACAACAATCTCTCTCTCGGATGAGAAAAAAAATTTTACAGAGAGAGTTAGAGACTCGGAGTAGTATTGGCAGTGGGGGTCAAGTATTTGTGTAGCGACATTTTGTGTAGAGATTTTTGATTAATCGCCACTGTTATTCTACACAAAATCGCATCACAGGAGATGAGAAACTGGGGGATGAGAAAGTGATGAAACTCGGACTCCGATTGAGAGAGACAGAGTAGTTGCTACTTGCTAATTTTACCATAGAGAGAGTAGTTGGCAGTGGGGGATTCGTACCTGTGCTAATGCTATCAAGCGCAACATCGTGCTGCTGGATTTCGACGATTTGATGGATCAAGAGTGAAGCGACAGGAGCAGGTGTGACTTGTGAGCGTGTTCGCCAATTTGACCAGCGATTAGGCGCAAAGAGGGGGAGAGATCAGAGATTGAGCGAACAGCGATTCAGCGAAGAGGGGGAGAGATTGAGCCAGCGATTTGGATTTTGAAATTTGGGGAAGTTCGGGACTTGTTTTTCACATCAAGGAATAGCATCTCTGGCTCAATCTCTCCCCAAGTTGGGGCACTGGGCGAAGTGGCGAAGAGAAGAGGGTTAGAGGGCAATAGCCTTCAGAGTTCGGACGGTTCAGATCTAAACTATGTTATTTAGTCGGTCGGTTCGGTTATTACGGTTCTCTGTAATCATAAACCGAACCAAACAGTAAAAACCGAACAGTAATAACATTTAAACCGAACTGAACCAAATAAACCGAAAAATCGAACAGTTTGAACCGAATTATTTTGGTTGGGTTAAAAACCAAATAAACCGGCCCCGATGAACACCCCTAGAGGGAAGGGTTGATTTGGTGACTTGCGATTTCTGCTAAATCTCTGACTTGCTAAACCTTGATTAATTGAGGGAAGGGTTGATTTTGTGACTTGCGATTTATGCTAAATCTCTGACTTGCTAAACCTTGATTGATTGAGGGAAGGGTTGATCAAATAAAGTTTAATAAAGAATTGTTGACTTGCTAAATCTCTGACTTGCGATTTCTGCTCTTCAATTACTAATTGGGTTGTTGATTGAAATGGTAAAGTTTGATAATGATTTGTTGATAGTGTTATTTCTCATAAGATTACTTGTATGGTACCCATCCTATCAAATATATGCAAAGCTTCTTTATTTTTTGTTTTATTCTATTTTCACTTGAAGGTGTAATCAGGATTATTGGTATGGTACGCATCTTGTAGCATATTCTAAAGCTCTTTTTTCATCTATTTTTGCTACAGTATGGATGAATTTGGATTCAATGAACTTATGAATGCTTTAGATGATGACGATGAATCATGGTTTTTTATGAATACTATACTTCCTAATACGACTCATATGCGTTTAACATCATCTTCCACACAAGAACAAGATGAAAGGCCAATGTCAGGTGTTGATTATATAAATGACCTATTAAATAAAAGGCCATCAGTACCCTATGATTATTTAAGAATGAACAAAACCAAATTTTTAGCCCTTTGTGAAGTGATATTGGCTAAAGGCATTGTCAAAACTGATCAAGTGACAATAGAAGAACAAGTTGGTATGTTCTTACACATAGTAGGGCGTGCCTCAAATATGAGAAGTGTAAGTTACAATTTCCAACGTTCTCTCGACACAGTTCATCGAACATTCAATGATGTTTTATGGAGTATAATTGAAATGAGGAATGATTACATCAAATTGCCTGGGGCAGATACAACCAAACATGCTTCTGTTAGAGAAGGCACAAGTTTCTTTCCATTTAAGGTATGTCATTTAAGGCGATTTTTCTTTTCATTGTTAATTTTGGAGAAGCGTATTCTTGTATGACAAATTGTATAATTTTCTATGTAGGGTGCTTTAGGTGCCATTGATGGCACTCATATACCTGCTTTTGTAAAGAACAAGAAGAAGAAACGTCGAAAGTACATTAACAGGAAGAATTTTGTATCTCAAAATGTCTTGGCTACTGTTGATTTTGACATGAATTTTGTTTACGTGTCAGCTGGTTGGGAGGGTTCTGCTGCAGATATGAAGGTTTTGTGAGCAGCGTTAGATGACGGTGGTTTCACTATCCCTCAAGGAAGGTACTACCTTGCTGATTCGGGTTATGCCAACACTGGTAGTTTTCTTTGTCCGTATCGTGGCCACATTTATCATTTGACACAATTTCAACAAACAACCGTACAAAACTGATACCAAATCCCGGAGGATCTATTTAATCATCGTCATGCACAGCTTCGTAATGTTGTTGAGAGGACATTTGGAGTTCTGAAAATGCGTTTCAAGATTCTGAGAATTATGCACCGTTATAAGTATAGGAAACAATGTCTAATTGTCTTAGCATGTTGCATGTTGCATAATTTTATCAAGCGCCAAAATGAGATTGAAACCGAAAGTGACATTTTTTTTTATAAGGAACAAGAGGTCACGAATGAAGGAGAAGATGATGAAGATGTTGAGCAATCTGGAATAACTACGGGACTCAACGAAACACAACTTGGAGACTTGCTTCGAACAGGTATTAGGAACGCATTGTGGGAGAACATGCAAAACCGCAATAGAAACCATCGAAGTCGTAGAAATTAAGCTCTTCTATTTTAATTGCTCTTAGATGCTGATTTCATAGTTTTTGTTATTTTGCTTCTTTTGTGGACCTTTATGGAAAAGTAGCATATTTTGTTTGTCAGACTTGTCTGTTTTAGTTTTTGGTCATATTTTGAATAGTTGATGATTAGAAGGATTATCTTAGTATAGGCGAAATCTAGATGATTTGTGTAAATGCTGATTTGTGGTTTGTAAGATTGAAAGTGGGTTTGTACCGGCTTGGTACCGATTCACTGTATTGTTATAGTATCAAGCAATTTAGATGCATTTCAGTTGAAATATGTTATGTATGTTGTTATAGTATCAAGCAATATATAGATAAGTCTTCATATCTGAACTGATACACTATTATTGTACGCAAGTAATTTCATATTTTTAATTAATTACTTTGATTTAATTGTAATTTCAGATTTTTAATTAATTACTTTGATTTAATTGTAATTGTAATTTCAGATTTTTAAGCTAAATGGCGCTAGCTATGATATTATTTAGCATATGTAATGCTAGCTATGATATTATTTAGCATATGTAATGTTTAATTAATATGTTTTTATTTTATAATTTTAGTTATTTTTGTTAATTACTCCTCTTATAATAATAAGCATTATACAAATCTGTTCATGCAATAATAATATTTGTCCTATAAAAAATAACACTGTAAAGAACAATTTGGTCTTTCACACTAAGGCATGTTTTTTATTCACATTCATTCACAATATTAATCCTTAGAAAGTTGTCGAACACTATCTCCTTAATAAAGATTAAACTTTTAATCCATCACTACTAAGAAGGGGGCACCAAACATGCCCTCTGGACTTAACAAAAAACTATCTTTGTATCTTTGGTTTTATATTTTCTTAAGTGAGAAGAGAGGAGTGTGTAGAGACTAAGTAGGAGGGTACTTCGTGTATGGTTGTATCTTTCTCTTATCTCTTTGTAAACATGTCATTCAGCGACTAAGTTTAGATTCTTAGAGTTGGCAGTAAACCTTGTTACTCATGATGCTTTGATATATATTTTTATTTGATCATTGTTTAGTCTTTTGTTGTTCGATTGCTTTTGCGCTTTATGTTCTATCTCACTTGATTTTGTTTATTAGTCTAAACCGTCTTGTGATGGCCACACATGGAAGTTAGTCATCTTTGGGCTAATCGAATCGGGATAAGGGAGAATAAAAATACTAGATTATTGGTGGAAACCTTAACCGGAGATACCATTAATTGGATCAACAAAAGTACACATGGAAGTCTCGACATTCGCAGACGAATGTCGCATTGTCGTGCCTTACCATGGGGACACCCAACATGACCAAGATAGTAGGGTGACGTACAGTGAAGTCTGAATTCTTTTGGCCTAGTCACAAATCTCCTTGCACTAATCAAGGAATGCCTTAACTGGATCACTTGATTAGTAGGGTGGTTGCTAGGCGAAAATGGTAATCACTAAATTGGTTAGAAATCCTCATACAACAACTGAAAACCAACATCAAATAAAATAAGAATCAAAGCAGATTGAAGTAACAACAGTGTGCCAAAATCCTAGAAATTCACATCTCTTTCTTTATTTTACTTACTTTTAATTTTCGCCAAATACATTGATAAAAAATAACAACTCTTTGATTTCAAATTTTGTCAAGCCTTTCGAAAAATTGTGATTTAATCGCTCAAGACCTTAAATCTTACTCTCTGCGGATCGACAATCGTTTATGCTACTCGATAGGATTATGTGCTTGTAATCGACTCGATAGCAAACCAGATTATAAATTTTATTAGCCTGATCACATTTACACCCATCACTTACCCACCTTGTTAAGGTAATCGAGTTCTTCTGGGCAACCAATTTCAAAGTCATGGATCATCTCATGCAACCTCCTAGGTTTCTTTTTGTTTACCCTAATTTTAAACCCATCACTAACCTCTTTTTTCCGCCACATGCTTGAAGAGGTTCTCGGCAACATGTTGAGAACAGTATCGATGCACACATTGATCGGTAGACTCATCCCATCATATAAATGTGGATCCTGGAATACAGATTTAATCCCCAAATTTCTATCGAATATGACACAAAATAATCGGCTGTTTCCAGTGACTTCCAACCTATATTGGTACTGTTCCTATATGAAACATGCATCGATACAAATCACTATTCTAAGGAACAATATCACCGCAATACATGACCCATATGCCCATGCCGCTACCTTGAAATACCTATAGGATGAACCATCAATTGGGCTCGAGGTCACACAATACTTGGTTTCTTGATTGTTTCGCTTTATGGCTTCCAAGAGTATAATAAACAAGTTGTAGGAGTTCTCCCAACTCCTAAACAGCTCACGGAGTTACTTTTTTGTATGTTGCATTGACGACATCTCAGATATGATTTGTACTCGCACACACATCCCTTCTCATGATGTTATTAATGGCACATGCAACCATCCACACTGTAAGATGAACATGATCAGCACGTAAGACTGGTACTTTGCATGCATGAGTTTTTGCTTGTTTATAGATAATTCAAGATTCTGAAAAACCGTGAGGCTTCGTGCATAACTTGAATTTGTACATATCATCCTTGCATACCACAACAAAACGTTGACGTTCGCTTTTGGAAACCTTACACTCAAAATTGTTATGGAGAAGAAACTCATTGATTGCTACCCTTAGAGCCGTTTTTTACTCAAACACTTTTCCTACTGCCAATGGGTTATCGAATGTTCTCTCTGTGCCAAAAAAAACGACATTCGCTACCCAGAAAGCTGGTGTCTCATTGAAACTATGAACCAGATGTCTCATATTTTTCCGACTAGTGATCAGGTGCTATGATTGGTGAGACTATGACTGTCTGGTCGGTCAAACATTATCGTCAGAACCCGCTGACTCATCTGAGAGCATCTCATCCCAGCTCTCTAAACTGTCATCATCAATTACATCCACTGGTACATGTGAATAATAAGGAACTGGTATCGGTTTACAGATCCGAATAGTTTTGGATCGGGTTACGGGTTCAGGGATCCGACTAGTACTAGGTAAGATTCAAGATTCAGGGATTTGACTGGGTACACGAGCCTGAGTGTTCAGATCCAATTAGGAATTAAAACCGACATGATTTGGTTCCAATTCTACATGTAACTCCAGACTCGGTAACCTTTGTTAGAAGGAAACTACAATTTATAAAATCATTTGCAACGATGACTGGTCTGTTATGGGTACCAATTGGTAGTCCTGTTGGCTATCTTGAGACATATTAAATCGGGCTTGAATTTCCAGATTTGCTTGACTAACGGTATACCCAACCCGTTTATAAATCTCATTCTGGTGATAGTCAAAGGTATGGTTCACGGTTACCAGAAATAAGTATCTAGGGCTGGTACTATAAAAGACACCGTCATCATTGTATTAGATTTTCCCCGCCAACAAATAATTTCACATAGATCATTTTTGGTTTTAGTTGGTCTAGATAACAAACTACAATTTTCAAAATAATAACCCTACAAGCATTTAAACTATAAATTGAAAAACTAAATAATTTAAATTTAAAGAAATAAAAAAAACTTATAAAAACCAGAAATAGCCGATTTTCTCTCTTCTTCTCTTCAGATTGGATTGTGAGAGAAGAGAGAGAAAGCGAACCTATTTATAAAACTCCAGACTCAAATCCGCAAAATTAATTTTCGGAACAACAAATCCGGAAAATTATTTCCCAGAACCACATATTCAAATCATAATTTTCTGGAAAGAGACACCTTGGACCGGGAAATTATTTTGTGGATCTAGGATCAGAATTCGAGAAATTATTTCCCCATTTGAGCAAGTTCAGAAATGTTTGTAAATAGAGTGCAGATTTGTAAATTTTGAATTTTTTTGAATGTTAATAAAAATTTCGACAAAGTTGGCCACTAGTAAAATTTGAGGAGGCCACATGTCATTTTCAATATAATATACGGAGGCTATCATTTCTGAATTCTTGTCATCAAACTATTGCTTTATAAATTTTACGAGAGGAATGAAAGGGGATTAGGGAGAAGAACCGGCGTAAAGAGTACTTTAATTAAAGTTTGATTTTGGAGGTTATAAAATTTAAATAGTTTACGTATAGAGTTTATGTTCTTTCTCTTTCTCTCTAAATTTTTAATATTATGACGCAAGCAAATAGAGACCGATCAGGTCTGGTCACTTCTCGTTTTTCCTGCTCCTTTTTTTTTAGTATTTTCTTTTGAAGTACATGGTAAGGCAACATAACATTTATGTATAGATCTGAACCATCCGATCAAAATTTGCATAAATATTAAATAAGTTCGTTCATTCCATAACATTTAGGTCTGCATTTAAACATATAGTTTTTTTACCTCAGATGATATGATCAAAATTTTTATTAATATTAAAAAAAAAATTCAAATTTTTCATCCTATTTGGCAAGATTACGAAAAATGCTCAAACCGTAGTTTTGATTCACGGTTTTAGGTTCCAAAACCGCAAATTTAATTTACAGTTTTAGCCCTCTCAAAACCGCAGAAGAAATCCACGGTTTCGTAAAATCATAAATTAAAATTGGGGTTTAATCTCAAAATAGATATTTTTTTTTCATGAAACTGTAAATTTAATTCACGGTTTTAGATTTTTTCTGATTATTTGTTTAATTAAACTGAAATATTATAATTTATTTTTTTGTATTAAAATATTAGAAATATTATATATATTTCTTTAAAAATAGATGAAATACTATATAATTTGATTTATTAGAAAGACTTTGACAAATAACCCAGATCAACATTTTCAGGCCAGATTTTTTGAGGCTATAAGAAAATTTTTAATATTTTTTTGTGTGTTATTAGAAAAAAATAAAAATATTTTGAATCTGATTTATCGATCCCGGTTCAAAAGTCACTTCTAGATAAATACATAAGTGACTTTTGAACCGCAAATTAAATCCGCTCAATCCGCAGAACAAACCACAAATTAAATCCGCAGTTTTAACCCCTCCAAAACTGCAAATTTTTTTCAGTTTTCCAAAACTGTGAATTTGTTCTGCGGTTTTGGAGGGGCTAAAACCATGGATTTAATTTGCAGAAAGTTGGCCCAAAACCGTGTAATAAAATTACAGTTTAGACATTTTTCGAAATATTGTCAAACAGGATGTAGAATTCGATTTTTTTTTAATATTAATAAAAATTTCGGATGATATGAACTCATTATTTCTTGCTTCCGTGTTATAGCGCTAGGTTTTGTAATTCAATTTGTTGTATTGATTCGCTTTTCAGAAAATCTGATGTTTGGTTTGAATTTTTGATGTTTTTGATGTTATATTTTTCAACGAACAGGTTTTTAGTGGGATTTCTAGCTCTCCGGAGAATATTCTCAATAGTTGTTCGAATGTGTTATGAATAAATTATTAATGTAGATGTTCATGATTTTCAATATTGATTTCTCCATTATCTTCAGTACTATTAGAATTCATATTCCACTACTATTCGAATTCATTTTCCTATTTAATATTATAACTAATTTAGATGATTTTTTATTTATAATTTGTGACTTATAAATAGAGCCTTTGTAATTTTGTATTATACACATGAGAAATATATGAATAAAGAGATTGTCATCTTTTATGTGTTCTCTCTATCTTATTTATTGTTTGTTTATCTTTATTTTATAACACGTTATCAGCACGAAAGATCTATCAGTTGAAGATTCGAGATAACTTTGATATCTTATATTTTAATATCATTTATTTAAATGATACTTTTAATTAGTAATTGGTAAATGAAATAAGATGATTTATTCATATGTACTTGAGAAATCAATTTTTTTTTGACATTATGACTTGCTACAAGTCTTTATCAAATGGCCCGAAGACCAATCTATTGTTTTATATTATGTTATGATTCTATTGTGTTAAATATAAATTCCAAATGGCCCGAAGCCATTTGTTAATGATAAGTTCTCAATTTATCATATAGCCCGAGGCTATCAGTTAATCTTAAATTTTATACTGTGAAATTTATATTTGATTCATATTTTTTTGTGCAATATTTTATTTTCAATAATTTAATATTTTTTAAGAAGATTTCAAGAGATATTAAGAAGATCTTCCTAAAGAAGATTTAAATAAAAATTATATGATGCACAAATTTAACATTGTTATAAATAAATTAAAGTTATGAATGTTCATTTGTAACTTTATACTAATTACTTCAAAACTCTCCTTAAAGATTTATGTTTTATCTCTTCTCATTTATCAATACAATTAATTTACAATGGCTTATCATTTACATTTTCTATCTATAAATAGAGGCTTGTAAGCTTGTATTATATACACAAGAAAATCATATGAATAAAATATAGTCATCTTTATACATTCTCAATATCTTATTTACTTTTCTTTTCTTTAATTTACAACAAACATGATATTCATATTATTATGTTTTTAATAATTTAATCTTCCTGAAGAAGATTCAAAAATATTCTAAGTTGATTTATTTTTTCTTTATGGTTGAACAATATCACAAGTTGTTGAACAAAATATTCCAAGTGGTTTTACTACATTCGCTGAAGTGAATGTAGCAATATATAATAATAATAATTTTGGACAAACTCGTCATGTGGACAAGATCGAGGCTATTTTCATGGTGATAATTCCAAAGACACACATTTCCACCAGAAGTGGAAAAATAGGAAAGAAAAAAATAATGAGAAAGAGAATAATGGAAAGAATAATGAACAAAAGAATTCGTGCTATCATTGTGGTGATTAAGCTCATTGGTCACGTACTTGTCGTACATCGACGTATATACAGTACGCCGAAACATTATTTTAATTTATATCAAGCATCACTAAAAAAATGAGAAAAAAATCAAGACAAATTTTGTTTGTGAAGATGATCTCAGTCCTAGCCAAATTGATGTTATTCATTTGAATGTTGTTGATTTCAACTAAGAAAATAAAAACTAATCACTTGATTAGTAATAATAGTATATAAAATAAATAAATTATTTTTATTTTATTGAAGTAGTATTTATTATAGAGTCAATTATTATATGAAAATTAAATTAGTCCTCGTGTAAAACATAATTGATTGGAAATATATTTTAACATATTTTCTTAACTTTAAGTAACTTAGAAATTAATTAAGCGGTTATAAAGATTGTGTTTCTTATATTATATTTTAATTTTTCAGTGATAAATGACAAAGTAATTTTGCATAAAAAATGACATGTTTATATTATATTCTTAATTTGAATCTTTAGCACTGGTCTATTTTTTTTATGTTTCAATGAATGTTTATATTATGTTGGTTAATAAAGATATGAATCTTACCGATAGTGATGGAATCAACCATATGATTGTTCATGTATAATTGGCAAATAACTTTCGAAATGTATTTAGTTATTATTTTTCCACAATTTGAAACAAAAGCCAATAAGACTCAAATCCATTTTATAATCGGTTAAAATAATGATATGAAATTGTCATAGGATCTGTTGACCGATGGTAGAATTCATGATTCTTAACCATTAGCTGAATCATTATAATAACTGCTCATTACATGGTATATCATCAAAGTTGTAATCGGAAATAGTTTGCAGCATAGTATACCTTTTATGTATTTTAATGTCTTTACTTTTCATTTGCTTATGCTTTATTTATTAGTCTAAAATGAAATAAATATTATTTTATTTAGTAATTCAAGAGGTCAATATTAGTACTATTTTGGGTAGTACAAAATTGATTGAATGCTCTGGAAGAGCAACCTTCTTATTACATGGAGAACACATATTTATATTGATGATGCATTATATCCTTCTAAGTCTCAAAAGAATTTGTTAAGTTTTAAGAATATCCGTCGAAATGGAAATCATGTTGAGACAACTAATGAAGAAAATGTTGAATATATGTATATTACAATACAGATTAAAAAAAATGCATTTTGAAAAAAAAAATCCTATGTATTCCTCCGACTTGTACTACACATATATTAGTACAATGGAAGCACATGTTATTGTAAACCAGAAATTTACAAATAAGAATATGTTTATAGTTTGGCATGATCGATTGGGCCATTCGGGATCAATAATGATGTGAAAAATAATAAAGAATTAATATGAATATTCATTAAAGAACCAGAAGATTCTTTAATCCAATGAATTTTTATGTGTTGATTTCATTTCTAGAACATATACAATGATATTTGTGGATCAATATATTCACCATGTGAACCATTTAGATATTTTATTGTTATAATTGATGCATCAATAGTATGGTCACATTATGTTTATTATCAACTCACAACCTGACGTTTGCGAGATTATTTGCTCAATTGATTTGATTAAGAGCATAATTTTATGATTATTCAATTAAGAAAATACATCTAGACAATGCCAGTGAATCTACTTCTCAGACAATGCATGCAGCAACACTAATTTGCATCAGGCCAACTAATTATAATAAATTTTCCCCTTTACGATTGATTTTTGGTCACATACCTAATATTTCTCATATAATAATTTTTACATGTGCGGTATATGTTTCAATTGCTCCACCACAACGCACTAAAATGGGATCTCAAGGAAGGTTTGGAATCTATGTTGAAGTTGAATCTCCATCTATAATAAAATATCTAGAACCAATAACAGAGATTTATTCATGGCTAGGTTTGCCGATTCTTATTTTGATGAATCAATATTCCCAACCTTAGGGGGGAGAGAACAATCAGCTGGGAGAAGATATTAGTTGGATATCATTGTCTAATTTTTATCCCCATACTAAATAATGTGAACAAAATATTCAAAAGGTAATTCATTTGCCAAAATTAGCTAATCAATTGTCAGACACATTTGCAAACTCAAAGAAAGTGACCAAATTACATGTACTAGCTGCTAATGCTCCAATTAAAGTTGATGTCCTTGTTGTACAGACTAATGAAATTATGACACGCATGAAGCTTGGAAGACCAATGGGTTCTAAAGATAAAAAAATTCTCAAAAAAGAAAATGAGCAAAGAATGAAAATGGCCCAATCAAGGTAATGATAATTTCAGAGAAAGCTCTAGAAGCGAATTATATTATAAGTAATATTGGAGTTCCAACAGAAACTCAAGTATCTGAAATTCATGAAAATAAAGATATCTCGATAAATTATATCATGAATGGAATAAGATGGAACAGAGATGAAATTGATATCAATGATATTTTTGCATATAAATAACGCTAAATATAATGAATAATGAAGATCATGACCCGAAGTCTATAAAATAATATCGACAAGAAAATGATTGGCCAAAATAAAAAAACACAATTAAGACAGAACTAAAATCTCTTAAAAAATAATAATAAAAAGTTTTTGGGCCTATAGCCCCAATACATGAAGGCATAAAGTCCGAATAATAGAAATTGATATTTCCATGAAAACAAAATGAGAAAGGTGAAATTTTGAGATATACTCACCTGTGGTGGATGCAATTATTTTTTGGTAATTAATTAATCTGGCAATACATGAAGGACTTAATTTGTGTCTAATTGATATTGTCACATCTTAGATATGACTCGCTTGATAATAATATTTATATGAAATCTCTGAAGGATTTAAGATGCATGAAGCATATAATTTAGGTTCTCTAGAATATTATTTAATTAAATTGAAATAAATTTTTATATCGATTAAAGCAAACTGGACACATATGGTATAATCGTCTAAGTGAATATTTATTGAAACATGGATATAATAATGATACGATCTGTCCATGCATTTTCATGAAAAGATATTTAAATGATTTTTTATAATTGCAGTTTATATTGATGATTTAAGTATTATTGGAACTAGAGCTTCCAAAAGAAATAAATTATTTAAAGGAAGAATTTGAGATGAAAGATCTTGAAAGAACAAAATTTTGTCTTGGATTGCAAATTGAACATTTAAAAAATGATATTTTTATGCATGAAGAAAATTATATGGCAAGAGTGCTGAAACGATTTTATATGGATAAAATCACATCCATTGAGCACTCTGATGGTTGTAAGATCATTAAATGTGAATAAAAATATTTTTAGACATTGAGAAAGTGATGAAGAACTACTTGGTCCTGAAGTACCATATATAATGCAATAGTAGATTTCTGTATTTTGCTGGACATACAAGATATGATATATCATTTGCTGTAAATTTATTAGCAAGATATAGTTCTTCACCCATGCGAAGACATTGGAATGAAATTAAACATATACTTCACTAACTTTGAGAAATTTTAGCAATACACGAAGCAAACCGAGAATTTGTTTGGTTAAGATCTGTGATTCAACACATTCGTCAGACATATGGCTTGTCTTATGGAGAAATGATCCTGACGATCATATATGAAGATAATATTGAATGTATTAATCAATTAAAGGAATGATACATTGAAGGAGATATAACAAAATATATTTTACCAAAATTCTTTTTCAAACATGATCTCTAGATGGACAATGTTATTATTGTTCAACAAATTCGTTCAAGTGAAAATCTAGCAGATTAATTCACTAAGGCGCTCCCTACTGCAATATTCGAAAAGCTAGTTCGTAATATTGGAGTTCGTCGAATTAAAGATCTTGATTGATATTTTCATGAGGGGGAGTTAATATGCACTATATTTTCCTTAACCAGTGTTTTTCCCACTGAGTTTTTCTGGTAAGGTTGTAGTTGCGTCTTAAAAGAATAATGTACTCTTTTTCCTTCACTAGGTTTTTATCCCATATGATTTTTTCTAGTAAGGTTCTAATGAGGCATATTCTTATGTAATAGACATCCAAGGGGGAGTGTTATGAATTAATTATTAATGTGGATGTCCATGACTCTCAATATTCATTTCTCTATTACCCCACTACTAGTTGGAAAATTTAAATACATTTTTTTACTAATATGTGAAAAATTACAAATTATTAATTATAAAATACATAATTAATTTTAAATAGGTGGAAAATTTAAATAAAAATATATATTTTAAAAATAAATTAAGATTTTTCACAGCTAATCTCACAGTACAACTGAACACTTATTTCAGCACATACCCATAGGTTTTCACCTTTTCAAAAGTGGATTCTCATACCAAGTAATTCCGTGACAAACGAACTATGTCCTTATTATTGTGAAATTGAATTTGATAAAAAATAATATTCAACAATATATATTTTAAAAAGAAAACATATTTTCTGCTCTAATATAAACAAATACGTTACAAATAAAAAAGTGAATTATACAATTTTATTAAAAATATAAAAATTTCACGTGACAATTACAATTTTTGAAGCAGAAGGTAGGGTTAGCCCTTCCCTTCCCTTTTTTAGAAAAGTAATATGTTTCTTCAATAATTTTAAAAATTACTGGTGAAATTTAGGTCAGTATCAGTTCGATCGAAGCCTGTTATATTTGAATTCTTATATTGTTTTAAATCGCAAAAAAAAAAAGAGAGAGAGAGAGAGAGAAACTTCCATTCTGACCTCACGAATCTTGTTTAATTGTTTTGGTCGTTACCCATATAAACTATAATATTTCGGTGTGCGTGCATTTATTACCAGAGGATCTCTCATAACGGCTATATTTGACTTTTTCGCTCTCCTTTTGGTACGTCAACATGTGGTTGGGTTCTTTCTCATCTTCAAATTATTCGTAAAAAAGTTTCTCTAGTTAGCAATCTTTTCTGCTAATATCTTTTTCGTAGGTCTATTTGTTCTTCAGATACTCAATTTTCCCTCTTTACTCTCAGTTTTATCTTCCCTTTTCGTTTGTTTTTCCAATTACCTATTTGTTTGAATATTCTTCCATTTTGTATTAGATAATAATTAGCTCTTTGTTGCACGCACAACAATGATGCACAAAAGTTTTACTCTTTCGAGTTTCTTTAATGTCTGATGACACATGGCGCTAGATGGAAGTCTGGTGAGGTGTGTGAAGCATCCATCTCATCTCTCCCTCGGATTCTGCTCTCTCTGTTTGGTTGAAAGGCTGTCAATCGTTGGATTAGCCAAAGATAACCTCAATCCAATCAGCAATTCTGCCACCCCCAAATTGGACGAGAAAAAGGAAAAGCCAAAAACGACACTCCTCGCACTCTTTGAATTGGATGATCTCAGAAACAATACAACAAAAACGGAGGTTGAATCAAGGGGATTCAGTAGTGAAACCAGTCTGAAAGATGCAACGGTTGGGATGAAATTGTTAAAATGGAGGAAAAATGGTGTCCCGGTGGAGAAGAAAGAAGCGCACGACAAGTGTTCGATTGAAAGCCTGAGAGAAAGGCAGTTGAGGAGAAGCTCAAGTTTGAGGTGCCCATGTCAATGGATTGCGTGTTGTAACTGTGAATCCCCCAAAAATTTGTACAATTGGAGCAAGTTGTGGGATGGTGGTACTATATTCCCGCTCGGTCTAAAGAGGTCTTTATCGGAGTCCTGCAAGGATCGGAAATTATTCGGGGACCAGATTGCACAAAAGGTCGACAGTGCAAATATGAGAAGCCAGAGGGTTGATCCGCATAAGAAGAAATGGATGCTAGGCCGTAGTTTTAGTCTAAGGTCAGCCTCTTCTTGTTCTCATAATAAAAAAAGCAATAATGGCTTTGTTAAATTTTATCTGCCTTCTCTAAAGAGGAGTAGGAACAGAGGTAATGACGACAACTCGGTGAAAAAGAAGAGGTCATTTGGGATAGGATTTTTTTAACAATGGTTGTTATGCGTCATTGGGATATTTTTTATTTATTTTTTTGGATGATATCTTTGGGATATTTGTATTTTGTGACTAGAAGCTTTAATCTTGTTGTATGATCAAAGCTTCTGACTCTAGAAAATTGTATTACAATTATATTCTTTCCAATTGTTTCCGAAAATGAATAGCTCAAGAATTGTAATTTGTTTCACACTCACTCAGTTATGAGGGCTTTACCCAATTGTTGTTGTATGCTAATCGGAAGGATGAAATGTTCATTTTTTTTGTCATCATGTCATACTTTTTTGTTGCGTTAATAATTTAGAATATAATAAGAAGCAAAAAGTAAAAAATCAAGTCTGTTAAGACTAATTTGGTGCACTGAATTTTTTTTAAATCTTTTGGTTTGCATCAAATGAATTTTATATTTTATTTTTGACATTGTTCTTATTCTCATTTGGAGTTTAAACTTTTTGAATTATTGTAGTAAAGAAATAAAGTAGTATACTAGATACCCATTGTTGTTCCACAACAGTGGACGTTAGAAGAGAAAGAAGAAAAGGCACTTTAAAAAATATTGGTTAGATTGAACGGAGAAAAAAAAAATCACCTTGAAAAACGTGTAAAAGATAAGTGATGTGTCTATTTTTTTTTTTAAATACTTGATATCTTAGGTATGAATACTTGATGTCTTAGGTATTCATACTTTCCATTTTGTATGTGAATTAATTCAATCAATGAATGTAGCACTAGTGGTGTGATCCACGTGACTTTTTGGTTGTGGTCCCCAATGCAGTCTGGCAGTTACTGTCCCCGAAAAGTAATGGTCCCCAGTTTGTATGTGAATTAATACTTGATATCTTAGGTATGAATACTTGATGAATTATATATGAATATTTGATATCTTAGGTATGAATACTTTCCATTTTGTATGTGAATTAATGTATGTTGAATAGATGTTTGACAGTTGTACTTTGACTGTTAGAGGGACGTTTAGGGGACTGAATGGAGGACCTGTTAGTCGATCCCCTAAAAAAAAAACAAGAGAGAAGAAAAGGGGAGATGGGTTCGAAAGCGGTTGTGAATTTTAGAGCCAACAGCTGAGCCCGTATCTCTGAAGTAATAGAATATTCCTGTTTGTACCGGCCGATCAAAATTTAAACTAATTCGATCCAAAGTGAAATATAAGAAGCTCTTTTAATATTTGTGTGAATTTTAATCGGATAATCCGGATCTAAATAAAAATATCTTAGATGATATGATTTCTTTTTTTGGCAGAGATATGAATTCACTAAAGAGGTAAACAAAAATCATGGAGTGAGGCTATGATACTATGCATAGCACAGATTGGTCCGTACTGCAAATTAATATTTTTGTTTTCAAAATTCTAACTGTCAATTCAAACCGTTCAACATGGTCTCCATATGAATATGTACTTGTAAACTAAACTTCACATTTTATAGAGTTTTTTTACTATTTTTTTAGATGGCCAGAAAATAATTGTTTTTGGATGGTCTAGAATTTAGATCAAGTGATTTTCTACTCATATAAAAAAATAGTAGAAATTTTCTAAAAAAAATGTAAAATTTAGTTTATAAGTATATATTCACATGGAGACCATGTTGAACTGTTCGAATCGATCGTTAGGACTTTCAAATAAAAAATTTGAGTCCATAGCGCATACCGAATCCGCGCTATGCATAATACCTAGCCTCATGCGAAATCATATTTGGCAACTTGTCCCTACTTTTTTCCTTATTTACCCTTCACATTTTATGTTATGGTACTATAACACCTTGTTTGGATGGGGTGTAGTCAGTAGTGGAAGAGAGGGGAGGTGAAAATAGAAGGGAATAAAATAGAATAGAAGGAAGATGAACATATTTAACTTCATGTTTGGATGATTATGAGAGAAAATAAATTTAATTTTTCTTTCCGTCTTATTTTTTGTTTGATTAATTAAAATTTAGGTAGAAGATTAATGAGAAATTTGAATGTGAAAATAAGATGTAGAGTTGGACATTTGTGTCATTTTTTCTGAAAATATATGCAACAAAATTTCTTTCCATTTGTTTACATCTCAAATTGGAAGAGAATCCGATTCTATTGATTACAATCATACAAAGTTAAATCCTTTTTCCTCATGTACCACTCACCTCTGCCATAATTTTGTCAACCAAACACAATTCGAGAGAAAATTTTCTTTTCTTTCTATTCCTTCCCTTCCTCTACTCTTCATCCAAACAAGGTGCAAGAGTATTTGAACATAACCAATATCCTTCCATTCTTTCCTTCATATGCCTTTTTAGGAAGCGAAAAGTGTGTGTGATAGGTATCATACTCACTTTTGAGTCTGATAGACTCTTTTGCCGTCCAATGCGCTTCAAGATCTGTGTGTGCTTGATCCACAAAAATATTGAAATGACACACGTATTTTGAAGTGCATCAGACTCAAAAGTAAATCTAATACCCCCGAACGCACTCTTCCCATTTAGGAAAGAGAGAATGCCGAATTCATATCCTTTGTATTAACACGCTCTTCCCTTCGAGTTAATTTCGATCAATTCATTACATATTAGTACGAATCTAAAGGACCCTTATGCATTACAGGCGTGTTCCGAATTAGTCTCAATTCTGATCAAACAGTCTAAAGTTAAACTCAAACAGTACAATAATACAGAAAATGCGGACTCGTAAATGCCTACACCAAAAGAAATAGAGAAAAGATAGGGGAGAGAAGAGGAGAGTTGATCGATCTAATTTGTGATGATAAAAAACTACAAATTTGTGTTTATCAATAATTTTCTCTCCAAATTTTATGTCCATAAGTTACGAGGTGGTCTTCTCATCCCTTTTTCAAAAGGGTAAAATTGTATGTATAATTTTTCATAATATCATATTTACCCTTTTAATTTTCTAAAATCTTAAAATTACGTACTTGCGCTTCTAAAAGTACAATATCATATTTACCCTTCTAATAAAAAACAATCACAAATATACTCAATTTATTGTTTTTTATTAAATTTATTTTAAATTTATAAAATACCAATTTTATTTATTATTAAAAATATACAAAT
>JAJGRW010004220.1:0-10597 GCA_025461045.1 Carex parvula | reverse complement strand
GGGCTTACCTGTTACCGGTAAAATATTTTTGTTATTAATTTATACTTTTGTTATTAATTTAATTTAATGCAAGTATATATTATCTACACCATGTTTACAAGGAAGATCATTATGGACATACGATGATAATTAGTCACAATTGATCGAAGACTGCCTAGGACATGAAGTGTATGATGGTTACGAAGATAGTGAAGAGGATTTTTTTTTTTTATCAAAGGGTGGATAACAAAGGGTGAACTTAATGAGAAAATAACAAAATCAAATATCATATGCGTCTTAAATAGTTGAATGACAACTTTAGTGTGGAATTGACACAGATGTTAAATGTTATTGGTTTTCATTTCCATCTTTTTTTCTCGCTAACAAGCAACGCTCAAGGATAAAAAATCTAATTTAATTTTTGAAATGAAATCCAGTTTTTTTATTTCCTTTTATTGTCGTCCTGATAGGGCATGAGGTGGTTGGTTCGTATTTTTTAAAGGAGAACGGAGTAGGTCCGATGCCCATCGGATCTATTTTAGGTTCAACGAGCATGATAACCATCCGATCTAATTTAAGATTGTGCGCACGAAAATTGAAACAGACACGTACAAATTTTGAAGCATTCTGCACGAATCTTAAAAGCAAATCAACGGTGATTAAACCCATCGAACCAAAGTAGGTCCGATGCCCATCGGACCTACTATCAAGTGTTTTGGAAGACGATTTCCTACTATTTAGTACTAATCTTTTCATTACCGTGTTTGACGAATTTGACAATGGATATGATAATGTATAATTATCTTGTCATTATGATTTTATAATTCTTTATTATTGCGTTGTCCATGGTAAGAGTGGATTTTTTTTCTGTTCCGCTTGACGGGAATAACTTATTTTGAAAATAATTTTCTTTTATAAATAAAATTTGTGATTGCTTTTTTTGAATTATGCTAATCGTTGCAATATATATACTAAATCAAACACTGTAATAATATATACTGAATCAAACAATGGAATGTTGAACGCAAAGGCGGATTGAAAAGGAGCATTTAAAAAAAGAGGAGGGATGTAATTACATTATTTTATAGTTACACATCTTGACATCATATATTTACACGTATTTTGGTGATTTTAAAATCCAAACAGTTGATCTGAACCGTTCAACATGATCTCCATATTAAAATGTGGTTAGAGATCAAATTTTACATTTTTAGAATTTTTTTAGTATTTATTAATATGTGTACAAAATGCTCTTTTGAGACAATTATGAACCATTGAAAAACAATGATTTTCAAAAATCTAAATAATACTAAAAAATCCAAAAAAATGTGAAATTTGGTCTCCAAACACATTTTAATATGGAGACCATGTTGAATGGTTCTGATCGACTGTTTAGACTTTGAAATAGCAAAAATTACTTATACAAATATGATGTCAAGATGTGTCACCATAAAATGGTGTAATTGGATCCTTCCTCTTTAAAAAATTATATTTATGTATGATTTTTTATATAGTTTAGATTAATATGTCATAGTACGGTAAATTGATATCCATTCTTCATACAAAATTTTTATATGATTGATCCTCAAACATGATAACATGTTATCATGAATAATATTTTTTGGTATACATTATCTGGAACCTAATATTCTACAGAATTATCTGTAAAACGAACCAAACGTCTACGGACATCATTGAGGCCGGATTCGACTCTGTGCTTTTTCTCTAAGAAAAGCAGGGTCTTGTTTTTCATATCCCAACCATTCAAAATTTTCCATTCGCATATCTCAATAAAGAAACTTTTTCATGCACAAATCTCAACGAATTTGAATGGTTGGAATCGGAAAAGCAGGATTCTACTTTTCTTAAAGAAAAGCAGCAGAGTCGGATCCCATTGAGGCTAGGTATGTGAGGCTGACCGGTGGACCCGGTCATTAACTTCAAATTGGCACAAGCAATGCATTTTATGTCTTTTATATGTGCATAAATTTATGAATACTAACTCAAGCATATACCGAAAATGTTGTGCAAAAAAATCAAGTGAAATGCATTTACATTGAGTTTTTGTACATCTGTTCATGTTTGTAATCAATTCATACCTCATTTATGATTAGAAAATAGCGAAATCTATTAAATAATTTGTAATTATATTTTAAAAAACGTGCATAAATTATTTGTATTGTATTAATATCTGGATGTAGACAAAATATTGAGGTTAATGAGCTCATATAAAATCTGAAATGTTATTTGGTTTTCATTTCCATATTCTTCCTTGCTAACAAGCGACCCTCAGCCTCAGGTAAAAAATAAAATCTAATTTATTATTATAATATTATTAAATGAAATCCTGCTTTTTTATGTTCTTATTAATTTCGTCCTTTTAGGGCTATCTCAGTGTTATTTTTTTCATTATTGTATTTGGCTAATATGGCTATTGCGTTCTCATGGTAAAGTTAAATTTTTTGTATTTCCGCTTGATGGGAATTTTACTCATTTTGAAAATAAAAGTTGTCATTACTTTTCTTGAATTATGATAGTCATTACAGTATATACTGAATCAAACATTGTAATAATATATAATGAATGAAACACTGGAATGGCGGATTGGAGAAGAGCTAATAAGGGTCAATTGACCTCTATTATTTTTTTAAAACAATTTGTATTTATGTATAGTTTTTTATATAGTTTATAGTAAATTTTGTATGATTGATCTCTATATATGTTTGACTCTCATAGTTCGAAAGTCTAACTCCACCTGTGATTAAAATCGATAGTTATTCAAAATCAAACATGATAACAACATGTTACCATGAATAATATTTATGTATACTACATTCTCTGGAATTCTAATATTCTATGGAATTATTTGTAGAACGAACAAAACGTCTACGGACATCACTGCGGCTAGGCATGTGAGGCTGACCGGTGGATCCGGTCATTAACTTACATAATAGCACAAGCAATTGTTACACTTGAAATCTGTTTACACTGAGATTATAGAAGATCAAAATATTGTTCGAATCATCCCATAATAAATTTTAAATTTGGCAGCGTATACGGCAGTGTATGTCGAGTATGTTTATTGGGGCTTAAGCGCCCATATAGATTAGTTGGGCTTTCGTTGGAAAACATAGGCCCAAAAGTTTTTATGTAAAAACTTTGAGAGAGAGATGTATAAGTTGTAAAAACAATTTACAAAATAAAATTGCTGCCGCCCAGGATCGAACTGGGGACCTTCAGTGTGTAAGACTGACGTGATAACCACTACACCACGGCAACTTATTGGTTGTAGAAAAGAAGCTTGTACAGTTATTAAATAATATGAAAAAGATATTTAAGAGCGACTAATTTAAATTCCCGTATCTCCATCTCATGTCATATATCATGTGAAGTTCAAATTTTCATGCGTGAATGAAAGGACTCCTAAAATATCTTCCTGCGCGGTCACAAAGCAAAGCTGCAAAAGGGGAGAGATAGCTTCGTAATTCATGGCTATAGTACCAAAGTGCTGTGCGTGCGCCTCTCATGGACCCACCAGTCAGTTACCCAAGCCACACGACCACCTCTTTTCCACTATTTCTCTCTGTAAGTTAAGTGCTCCTTGATTCTAATTTTCTCATCTCCTTTTTCTTTGGTAAGGCCCGTAAGGGTAAGTACATGCACATAACACGTTTGATGAAATGCTTCTTAGATGGAAATGCCAAGTCAAGAACCACGGCCTTACTGTTGCCAGAGGAATCCAAGAAACTTCATCTTGGCAGTGTAAAAGAGTCTGCTTGTTCATCTACTGATGCTATAAAATCAAAGGTAATTCATGAATTTGATTTCCTTCTTATTTTAACTGTACCCAAAAAAACTGAGAAACAAATTGCTCTGATTTCAGGCAAACTTTTACAGTAACTCTCTACATGAGGAAAGCACCTCTCGTTCAATTCAATTAGGCTTATTGATGGAAAACCTCAATGAAATAGATGGAATTTTGGCCAGTAAAGAATTGAAACTTTTGGAGAGAGATATTATACTACAGATAAAGCAGCTAGGACCCCTGAAATTATATCATGACTGTCTCTCTCAAAATCTTGCATCAACACCTCTAAAACCTGATTTCCTACAATTAGAGGTACCAGTGGAGAAACCAAAGGACAAAGTAATCATTGTTAGGAGCGGAAAGAGTCGAGAGAGAAAATTAAAGAGAATTAAAGCATCACGTAAGAGAGTGACTGAGACTGAGCCATTTGCTTCCACACCACATACAAATTTTAAAAAATTGCAAAAGTACCGTCAGCGGATTCTCTCGTTTGGGTGGAGAAGTAGAAATCACTGTACTGCAAAAGAAGAATGTGAATTTTCAGAGGGCGTTAAGGTAATAGGTTAATCTGCCATTTTTTTATACTGCTGAAAACAAGAGTTATCATACTGTCAGTAGTGGTATATACCAGCTTATACATATCATTACTGAACTGATTGTCATGAACTCAATAGTACTCTACCAAATTGGACCGACCTTGGTAATCAGTACATGTTGCAATTTGTTTGGGGTAACAAAAGAGAGTTTACTTTTCTAGGTAGCTTCTGAACTTGAAAGGATTCGTGAGGTGATAGAAAAGGAGACAGGTCAACCTGTTAGCTATGCTGACTGGGCAAAGGCGGCTAAAACTGATACAGGAACCCTGAGTCGACTACTGATACATGGTCAATATTGTAGAGATCAGCTTGTACAGTGTACACAACCACTGGTGATATTCCTTGTCAAGAAATATCGAGGATTGGGAATTGGCCCTGACGATTTAGTACAGGTTATCTTTATTCTATTGGAAAAACATTTTAAATTTTTGTTGTTTATCAAACGTTCTCTGTTAGATCAATGGTTAGTACAAAAAACAAACAGAAAAAACTATTGCAGCCTTTTACTCTCTAACATAATTTCTTCACCCACTTATAAGTTACGGTACAGTTGTAACATAATTATGTCAAAATGATGAAAATAGTTTTGAAAGAGATATTGAAGACTGCTTCATCTTTTCTTCTTTATTGTAGGCTGGGAATCTGGGTGTGTTAAAAGGTGCTAAGAAATTTGACAGCAACAAGGGATACAGATTCTCAACTTATATTCGACATTGGATCAGAAAGGCTATTTTGAATTTATAGCTCAGAATTCTAGAATATTCAGCTTGTCAGTAAGTACCTATTATGAGTGTTTAATTTTTTGTGATACAACCGGCTGAAAAATCAAAGTCATTCTTTTTTTGTCACTGCTAGCCTATATTTAGCACTGTCTGGAAATATAAATTGACCTTTTCAGGGTTCTATGAAGTAACACCCAAACAAAATAAATTGCAAGGTTAAGCCAACAAAATTTGATTTCCCTACTGTATTTGACATTGTATCACATCATTCCATAACCTGTTCATGCAGATGTGAACCACCATCTGTTCTTGCTTGACTTGAATTTTGCTGAAATTTTGGAAATAAAAATAAAAATAAGACTTATTCAAAGAGTGAAACGTTTTCCATGTGATGTAATTGTAAGATATACAAGCAAATCATTTTTAATTCCAGCTTTATCCTTTTCAAGGTAAGGGCAGAGTGTATGGTTCAAAAGATAGAAAAGGTGCAGAGGGAACTATGTTTCAATTTAGGGAGGTATCCAAGTGATGAAGAGACAGCTAAATTTACAGGTTTTACTTTGGCCAAAGTTAGATTAGCTAGGAGGTGTTCTCGGTCTATTAGGTCTTTGGAGAAACCTTTTAAACATGGTTCGAGCATTTCATTTAAGGTACCACCCTTTTCTTTACTAATTTTCAGATGAGAATTTAACCATCCATGCATGTTACATTATGAAATTTGCATGGTCTTTCTATTTGTTGGAAAAAGAATGTGGCGTGAAGCAAAAGTGTCTATAAAAAAAAAAGTAAAACAAATTAGATTACAAAATCCAACTTTTTTATGAATTAAGCGTCCACAAAATACCATAAGCCAAAATAATTTTACATTCCCAAGTCTGGTGCCACTTGGTTTGACCCAGAAAGACCATGCTCACTAATCTGATAGAAACTTACATGGTATTGTTTATGAAATTCTGAGGATTACAACAAATAGCTTTCGCTCTACTAAGTTTCCCGGGTTCTGTTTTTTATGATGCGCCTAATTTGATATTGGACTAGCACTCTAAATTCAACTTTTTCTGAACTATTTTTCTCATAATTGCAGGATATAATTCCTGATAAATCTCTAGAAGGGCGTAGTTCCATAAATAGAAAAATATTGAATGAGGAGCTTCTATTTATCTTGGAGGAGTTAAATCCAAGAGAAAAACAAATAATAGCACAAAGATATGGCCTTAGTGATGGAACATGTAGATCACTAGAGGAAGTTGGCCAGCATTTTAATTTGTCAAAAGAGTGGATAAGAAAATTAGAGAAACGTGCCATCGCTAAGCTAAGAAGGGATGATATAAAAGACAATGTCAGAAGGCTTTTGCATTGGTATAATTAAAGTCTAGGATACCTGTATAGAAACATGTTCGCAAACTCATGTAGATAATAAAAACGACTTTGCTTTTCTCCTTTGTAATGTATAGAATTGTCTAAAGGTGAGTGATACTGATACCTCTTTAATTAGTGTACACGAATTCATTTTGTTACAAAGGTTATCTGGTAGCATGTAGCAGTGCCATGCTTCTTTTCAGGGCTACCCAGCAAGTACCAGTAAGATTCTCTGTCAAACAGGCATTTATGTTTTAATGATAGGTCTAAATTATATACATGTTTGGTCTGATTTTTACTACATAATAACACCAAATATCTTATATTTTAGTAGAGAATAGAATGAAATATATCCAAGAATCAAGTTACTGCCAAAGTCTATTTAAGTTACAGAAAATGGAGCAAATTCAAGATCTTCTCGCAAGCTTTCCGAAAAGTGGTAGAACACTGAAAACGGAGTTACGGATCATGAGTTATGCCCGTTTGAATTTCAGAACAAAACAGGAGAAACAGAGCCCAGTGCGGACGCACTGACCTCCAGTGCGGGTCAGCCATCAGGAGATGAAAACAGAAAAGTCCGAGCGCAGTGCAGACGCACTGACCCAGAGTGCGGATGGGTGCACCCGCACTCAGCGACACACAGTTCGTATTTTGGCCATATTTTGGTCATACGAACTCCGATTTGGGTGATTCAAAGCTTGATGAAACCAGGACAACGAGATCTAGAACTTTCATGAAGGAAACAAATCCAAATTCGGAATGTAAAATTTTTTATAGCCGAATCAATGGTCGCATCAACCTGAAAACTGCTAAATATGGAAAGTTAGTGGGCGCCAAAATTAGAATAACTTGGTCTCCAAGTTCATAATCACAGAATTAGAAATATAGAAGTTAGTAGGCTTAGTGGGTGCTGAAAATATAACAACTTGATCCCCAAGTTCAGAAAATGACTAACTTAGTGGGCGCCAAAAATAAAACGACTTGATCTCCAAGTTCAGAAAATGTTATATAAGGCTAAGGAGACCACAGGAGAAAGGACAGCTCATCATTGCTCAATTGAAGTTATTTTGCTCCACTTTCCGGTGGTGATCAAAGTTGCGACAAATTTCAAAGGAAGAAGTCGAGGTTTTGCTTGAGCGACAAGGGAAGAACTTGGGCAGGAACTAGGAGATTGGTTGTATTCTTTTCTCTTACGTATTTTCTCAGTTTTTACCATGTTTATCTTGTACTTTCTTGTGGTTGCTTGGTTCTCCATGAGAGGCTAGTTTCCTCTCTAGAGGTTTAGGTCAATGCATGAACTTGTTTAATTCTATCTTATTTGGATATTTGTTTTTATTATGATTGTTTTATCGGATTTGATTGTTAATTTCTGTGATTTATCATTTGTGCTAATTACATAGTTTAGTACTTGAATTGGACAAGTCCCGCTTTGGATTCAAAAGAACCAAAGTAGTTAGGATGGGATAGGAGAGTATCAAATTATGAGTACAAATACCTTAGGATTTGAATTAGAAGCAACCGTACTTTGATATCCAACTCGGAACTACAGAAATTAGGGTTAGGGTTTGGTGAAGAACGACCGTGAAGTCAAATCCATAATCAGGACACCTCAGAACAAATATTGATATATACTTTGGAGCATGTGACTTAAATATCCCTCTAGGTTAGTGACAGCCCTAGAATTCGAGGAACATTAATCCATCCACCCAAAGTATTCGTATCAATATTTGTTCCAAAGGCTAACATCAAGCTTAATGGGTCTAGATAGCTAGGGTGAAGAACGACCGTAAAGTCCGAAACTATCTAGGCACGTTATTAATTCACGACAGTAACCCTTTTTAATACTTTTAGGTTAGAAACCTCATCAAATCAAATATGAATTCAAACAAACCGAATAAATAGAATTAGCAAGGAATTGTAGACCGAATGCCCTTAGATCTCCTCAAACTTGAAAACAAACCTGATACGTCCCTTCCCAGGAGGGCCGGGCCGTACTTGGACTCGATCCAGTAAGGTGCAGGCGCGTCCTGTTTCTAGGGAGCAGGCCGTGCGGGAGTTGGAGATAGAAGGTGTAGCTCGCCCCGGTTCAAGCGAAACGGGCCGAGATGGTGGACACACGGGGTGTCGGAGGGGTATTAACGCTCTAACCCTTTTTAATACCTCCTCTGGGTGTAATAAATGCGATCGATCTCCCTTTCTGTGGGGATTCTCTGCCTTAAATAGGGGGCGTCCTACTGTAGCGGGGTCTTGTCAGCATTAATGACGAAGGTCTGCATACTGTTGAGGGCGCCCGCATATTAGGCTGTAGCATTCGCATAATTTGTCTTAGGCCGGACAGCGAGGCCGTGCGTCGGCTTACTCTGGCTGTTCGGTACGTTATGCTTTGAGCCTTGTTTTGTTTGGTCCCTAGCTGGCCCTAGGAGGGGGTCCGAATCTCGGCCTGTACTTGGCCTCAGGCTGGCCCCAGGAGGGGGTCCGAGTCCCAGGCTATTTTTATCCTCGGGCTGGCCCCAGGAGGGGGTCCGAGTCCCGGGTTATTTTTATCCTCGGGCTGGCCCCGGGAGGGGGTCCGAGTCCCGGGTTGTCTTTATCCTCGGGCTGGCACCGGGAGGGGGTCCGAGTCCCGGTTTGTTTTTGGGCCGTGGCCTATTTTCTGGGGGGGGGGCTTTATTCTGTTTTGTTCCGTTTTGGGCCGGCCCTATATGTCTTTGCATCTGGAGTGCTTTATTTGGGCCAGACTTGGGCTTTCTAAGGGCCATTGATGTATAGGCCTATCAAAACCAATCTTTCTTTTCTTTATGTTATTTACATTTATTGTTTGAAACTCCTCTCTTCCGGGTATTGAACTCAAATTTAGGATTAGAACAAAACCCCCCCTTTACTTTTATTATTCAGTTTTAGAAGTAGTTTTCTTTAATTAAAAATTGGTATTTCCCTATCTCCCTGCGAATCGACACCTAAATACTACAATCGATAGGTTGTGCGCTTGCAACTAACCTGTTCATTGAGTACGAAGGTTTATAAATATTAAAGGCAAAAAGAGTACAAAAATCCTATATAAAAAATACTCAACATTTAACAACCCAATTCATGTTTTGTTACAAGTAGAACCTCCAGGTGCATTGATTGTGCAATGTTACAACTATTTGTTCGAATAAATTCTTATATTTACAATGATTAATATTAAGCATGCTAATTGATGTTATGTTTACGTTCTGTATCGCCCTTGTTATTCTTTATTAGTTTCCTAAAACTTTATATGTATGATATTTAGCGACCTATTTGTTGTGTCAAGAGTTATAAATTGAGTGGCTGAGTGATGGCTTCATTTGTGCTGAAAGTTTTTATTTACTTTCTCTTTGGTTTAGGATCAGTTCGTTGCTATGCCAGCAAACCTGTTTGCTCTTGAGCTCTTTATAATTTTAATATATTTGCTGGTAGACTATGTTTCCTATTAAATAAAAAGAACTTTTTTAATTTTGAAAAAATTCTTTTTGATTAGATGCAGAGGATGTTCTTCATGTATTACCTTATACCTATTAAACAGTTTTTTTTTAACTAAATGCAGAAGATGAGATAAATTTACAGCTGATATAGAGATAAGATGAATTATACATTCAATCTGAAATGTACACTAATATAACCAGTTTACTTATACAGTTATACTTGGGTCCTCTTCTAAAATTACACTCCATCTAAACCAATCAATCTGAAATTTACAGTTTACTTATACCTGGATACTCCAATTTTCGTAAATATAGAGATAAGACGAATCTGGGGTAATTTCGGGTTTACAGTTTCACTGAGCTACTGAATCCCAACCTTTTCTTCTACATGAAAATTGTACTGGTACTGGTACTGGTACAGTGGGAAGATAACTGTCCATCAAATAATCATTTGTGTTGCATGATTGGCCCAGTACAAGTTACAGTGATTAGAACTGGGGAGAGTTATCTATGACTATGACTAATATCTTGCAAATTAATATAGAAAATGAAAAAAGTTACAAATGCAAAGCACGAGGAGCTCCACGTAAATGGGATAACTCACTGGCAACCAAACTTTAGCCTGTTACCCCTTAACAGATGTCTTAATGTGATTTGAGGCACATGCATGTTATATTTTATTCTTAA